>JAQLOL010000005.1:8116492-8130903 GCA_029783665.1 Naso thynnoides | reverse complement strand
AGCAATATATATAAACCCACGCCGGGGGCAACCATCAAACCACACGACTCCATTACAGTAAGTCCGACAGAGGAAAACGGTAATGTGCACTGTGATAAACACTGGGATAATAGTCTGTTTATAGTCCTGGACACACTGTTTCTGCTGGGAAACACCGGCAAGGAATACAGATAAGACACAGGAGCAGCAACCTCTCTATCTTTTTCATTCTTTCTATCTCTTCTCCTCTGTCTTCCTCGCTGTTATCAGTCTCTTTCACCCCCTTGTTCTCTTTATCCTTTCCCACTGTCTCTGTATAATATTTTCCTTCCTACAGAACACAAAATGAGCTGCATACATCAGCAGAACAGGGCTTTTATCTGGTGTTATACTATTGTAGCATTACCATCACAGGGCTGGAATGAGGCCGAGGAGAACTATAAAAATTGAATTGAAATGATTCAGAAGTACCATTAAAAAACAGACATCCTTCCTTGTCAGACACTCGTAACTTTAAGATGACAAACACACAAGCAAGCACACGAAAAGTGGCCCAAACTCTGCATGCATGTATCAATTAATCATAGCTGGCTTGTTTCAGCTGAGGCGTTGCTTCTTGTGTCTCTGATAACAAAAAAAGATAAACACAGGAGTAAACTAATCTGACCACGCTCTGTATTCCTCAGAGGAACCGGGAAATCACGAACCTGCTGCCGTTATGAATCAATTATAGGAGAACACAAAAAAGCACTCTCTTTACAGATGGGAGGTTGAGGTGAAGGCCTATGGAGGAGAGAGAGAAAACAAAATCTTTCCATCTGTTGATAATGGTGTTTTTACTCCCAATACACACCACAGTGCTGCACAGGCTCTATCTCGTCGAGTCCACATGCTCAGATTGAGATAAGAACATTTAAATGCACCTTGACATCAGCTGTAGAGAACATGAAATGAGGCAAGGGGTCGTGGCGTCTTTTACATTTCCATTAACCTGAGAAGTATATGCTTGATTAAGGGGCTTCTGAATCAGCTTGATCAGGGTGAGCTTGTGTTTATGCCCATAGTTAACCTCTATTACAAGACTGACCTCAGTTCAGATAGCAGCTTCTGTACTGCTTCTAATGGAGGCTGTTAAAGTGCAGCAGGGTCAGAACAGAAGACACACATACACACACACAAACACACACATGCACATACATACACACAATGTGCAGCAAGACAGGGTCAAAGCAAAGGCCAGTGTCTATTGCACTACATTTAAGATCAGTTAAACTTAATGACCTCCTTCATCTTCTTGGCCTATCAAATAAACTACAACATTAGCCCTCCGGTCTTAGACATAGTTTGGACTTTTATGCTTGCCGTCCAGCAATGACGGTTTTAACAAGACGTGATAAAATGGGGATAATCTCACGCCCACTTGAGGGAATGATGGTGTAGGTTTATTAAAGGAAATGAGCCTATGGTCAGAGTGAGCTAATCTAATTCTATCAGGATACTGCAGCTTTAAAAGAGGAGATACCCTACTGGTATGGTAATAAGGGAAAATGCAGTGGTAATGTAGAGAAAACCATATTTTTATAGAAGAAGCAACAAGGTAGATGACAGAATTGGTGACTGAAACAGGCACCTACTGCGATGCTTTAAAAAAAAAAAAAAACATTTTCTCTACGCAGCCACTGATGGTTTCTGCGGGGTTTCCAATAAATATAGGACAATGGCTCACTCAGTTTACAAGGAGACGCTGAACACTGTCTTAATTTTGGGAGTGTGCTTCATGTAAATAATTCCATGTACTGATAGAAAAGGAGCAAATGTGTGCTATCTACATCAATCTGCAGCCATGTCAAATAAAATTACTTCCTCCATTTTGGTGACTTATTGACATTTCATTATGAGAAACATGCGTCAAGGTACATCAGACAGTTTGTGGGTTTTTCCATGTGGCGCCGTATGGTATGTGTGCATGCAAGCGTTACACAAAGGCATGTAAGAGCTCATGGTTACTTTAGCAGCAAACAGAACAATGAAAATTGTTTTCTTTTTTAACCCTAAAGCTTACTTCTGTCAGTCATATACTTTCTGTTGTACTGGCTCCTTCTATTGAGCCACTTTTATTGGATATTAATACTTCACACTGCATTCAGAGATCATGCAGGGCTCATGTATACAATGGAAATGGGAGCTAGTGTTTCTTTTTCTTTGTCTTCCTCTCTGTGGATCTCTGTCTCCCTCTCTTTACATTCTCCTCTCTCTTAACCATTATGTCATCAATGTGAACTGTGTATATTTATAACCCAATAAAGTTTTTATGAGCACAGTCATTATAGAACATTGAGGTCAAGCTGACAGGCTAACAAACACACAAGGATGAGGCCAAAGTACATACAGCAGATTGTCAACATGGACACTGCTTGCTAGTACGTACAATGCGTACAGCACACTACTGCGCACATTTAATAAATTATTCATCTACTCAGAATGCTCAACAAGAATGTTGATAGGTCACACCAAATGAAAACACTGGTAACTGGTAATTTATTTTTCAAAGTTTCATATACCAAAAAGATGCCGAGCCAACATGGGCTTACATGACATTACAAAACATTATAAGCAAGAGCAATGACATAATGGTACAGACCCTAAAGTCAGTCATAAAGCGCCCTCATATGCAGCTGGGAGGCATTAAACACAAACTGAGCTAACTACGTCTGTAAACAGAAACTCAGGTCTACATTCATCAGACATGGAAAACAATTTGGGACATTCTACAAACATTTTAAGGAAGAGCTTATATCTGATATTATGATAAAATGGACAGTAGAACAAAAAATGTATTTAATTTTCAGTCCCTCCCAGATCACACAGGTGATTTTTTTCTATTCTCCTCTGGAATTGAATGAAAACTGAGACAATTAGAAACAAAACCATCAAAATCACATAACTCAAAAAAATATATGAACATTTTCTCAAGAATTCTTCCAAGCAGAAGTATTATGCCAACAAAAAGTTAAAGGAAATTAGTTTTTATTGCTCAAAGAAAGAAAACAACAACAGCAATGTGTCTTCCCAGAAACAATATCCAAGTTAAGCCCAAGGACTTTGCCTTCAACAGTATTTTATTGAGAACAATCTTCTACCAAAGGTAAAAAATAGTCCTCGGCAGATTATCTTGAGTAAATGGGACATTGTCTCTGGGATTATTTAAAGGTAATTTTACAATGCTGGGTGAACCCTAAATTCTGTTTATGCGCATTGTAAAAGGGTAAGAGGTAGAAGTCTCAGCAGTATCTCTTTTAAAAACGAGCAAATATGACAAACAAAAACAAATGCATGGACACAGAGGAAATATGTGTCAATGAATTGGGAAGATCAACCCTTTAAAACTCTATTGCAGGAACCAAACTTGATGAAAAAGTTGATGGACCTACTCCTGGTAACGTGAATTCAGATACTTTACATGGAGTCGTGAAACATTGTATATCTTCCTTCTATCTAACTCATATTTATTGGGCTCCACTTGAGATAAAATGTGGTCCATCAATCACAGGAGCAGCCAATCTGGAAGCCACATCTCCAGGGTCACATTTAGCCTCATCCAGTAGCACACCATGTTCGTGTTGGAGTGTGTATCCTCCTGTTTGCTAGATAGCAGCCTGTGTATCTCACGCTGTTATCGCCCTCATATCACACAAGAGCAATGACCAGCCACACGAATAAACACCTAAGAAGATACTAATCAAATGTTAACACTACTCCTTTGTGGACAAACAGCAAACATGCAACACACTCACTGAGTTGATGAATTCACTAACGGAGCTTTACTACTAATTAAAAACAAACACAATCATTGTTTTGATTTAGATGTCAAACTAAACACATAATCACAATAATCACCTGACACTATGCAATGATCAAGCAAACAGGGTTATAATGAACAATAAATCTAATGAAAACAATGTGGACCCATTTTTGAGGTAACTAACATTCAAAATTAATCCAGATTTAATATATTTACAATACAGACCATCCTGCACACTGCAAAGCTGATGCAATAAAGGCACAAGTATTATTACAAATTATAAATTAATACAAATATTGTTTTTATAATTTACTTCAGCACTCGGAGAGCGCAGACATCCGCCAAGGCAGTTCCCCCCCCCCCCCCCGGCGCTGACCCGTTACCCGTAACGGAGTAACATGAGTAAGGGCAGGCGGGGGGTGCTAAATAAACTTGGAGGTGTGGTGTGAGAGCATGTGAAGACAGTCAAATGCGAGAGAGAGTTATCACTGTTAGCTTGTCTGTGTTATGCTAGCGGCTGCTGCCATAGGGTGTTGCTGAGAGAGCTACAGGTGTGTTCAGGGTCGAAGTAAGACAGTGGGACACAGCGGATTCAGCCAGTCGTTTTGCAGCTACACAATATATTATAGCTTATATTTTTTCAGTGTGAGAAATACAAATACATAAAAAAATACATAATCAATTGTTCCTGGTCCCATTGCGGACATTTCTTGAAAATCTCATCCAAATCCGTCCATAACTTTTCGAACTATGTTGCTAACAGACAGACAGACAGACAAACCCTGGCGAAAACATTATCTCCTTGGCGGAGGTAACAAATTTTAACTTTTAATTTGAATAGCTGGGAACAGTACAATAGCTAAAATGGCAGTCATAGGACAGACTGTTTTGGGAGAAAAAAAAAAGTAGAAAAAAACTGCATTTGACTTTTTCATCAACGCTAATCAAAGCAGTTGACCTGTCAGAGCACACGAGCTCAGAGCACCCGATTGCCCCGATCCCACCCTGGAGTCAACTCACACTGAGCAGCTATGAACAAATGCATTTATTTGTCATCTGCTCACCTTGCAGCTGTGCAGGGCAAAGAGAGAGACAGAGAGAGAGATGGATAGAAACAGAGGCAGTGGAGTAAGAGCACTGTAAATCTCCTGACCTTCGTCCTGGCTCTTTAGCTCTCTGTGTGAGGGGGTTTAGCCTATAGCCCTAAATATTTCAGCACTGCTTGGTTGGCTGGAAAATGCTGAGTTAGAAGAAGGGATAGAGGCCAGGCCACAGTGTTCAACCTCCCCCTAGCAATTAACACAGCAGCAGGGCATCACTGCAGTGCTCAGAAGAGTGCGTGTATATGTGTGTGTATGTGTGTGTGTGTGTGTGTGTGTTCGTGTGTGTGTGTGTTTACCATTCATTAATTTTCCCCAAGTGTGCGTGACTGCTTTTACTGTTTATCTACTTTTTCTTCCAACATTAACGGTAGAGTTTGTAAAATAGACACCCTTCACCTTCCCATGCACACACAAAACAACATTTAAATTTTTAGGTTTTTTGTTCCCTCTAAAGACTTACCAGTTACTGTGAGTTCTGTCGTCCTCCTCACCATGAAGCCACCAAACTGGACTTCACAGGTATAATTCCCAATGTCATCTTCCTTTACCTCCTGGATAGAGAGAATGTCTTTCTTCTGGATGATGCTAGCCCGCCACTGCTTTGGACGACACTCCTGTACATTTCAAACAGACAGGCAAGTGAAACTTAAAGGACCATACCAATCTATTTTAGGACCTCTCACCATCAGCAGAATTGCCCCATCTTCTACAAATATTGTTGTTAAAACTTGACCATGTGTTTAATAGATCGTGGACTGCATTTTTAAACTGCATTCACTGCCATTCATGTTGAAACAGTGCATAGAAACACTGTGGGACATGTGGAAGTTGCTCCATATAGGTAATTCACCTTTCCACAAAGAACATCAGTGTTTATTTGGTCAAAAATCACTGGGTGAGAGAGAGAGGAAAGCCAGTAGCTGTTGAGACAAAAGTTATGATGCCTGGAAAAATAGTCCTTTAACTAATATTTAAAGTGTGAAGACAGATTTTGACAGAGACATTGTTTTTAACTAATGCCACACATTTTCAGGTACTTTCTATAACATTCAATGAATGCTGTATGTACAAAATGTAAACATACACAACATTTCACAGATAAAGCTATTTTGAGAAAATTTTGTAGGGTTTACGTAACCTATGTAGCCAATGTTGACAAAGGACAATGACATTTGGTGACACTGGAATGGTCCTTTAAAACTTCTACCCAAAGCTTGTTATTTGTAAATCACTTGAGAAGTGAATTTCAAAATAACTTGCAGTAGAGAGATGGAAAGATACTGTGTGCTACACATGGCCATGAATGGAATATTCTGCCCAGTTTGACCTTAGGACCTTCAATCTCCTTCATAATAAATTAGATCCAACGTATGTCAATTGGTTGGAGTTGAGCACAAAAGCTTTCAAACATCACAGCACATTACGAAAGTGGATGAGGGATGCATTGCTTGGCACTCTGACATAAAAACTCCATATAGTAAAATGATAAGGCTTAGCCATTATCCTATTTATCTGATCAAGATTTATTGCACTGAACTAAATATTCTCCATTCAATACCCTGGTAGAGCCACAGAGGACAGAGAATGGTATTTACAATAGTCTCTGCTGGCAATATAAGTGTGTTTGTGCAGTGTGTGCGAGCGTGTGTGCATGCAGGTTCAGTGAGTGACTCCATGACACGATCCTCTCTCCAGCCCCTCAGTGCTCTGGCAGCGACAACGATGGCTCGGCGGATTCTATTCCACCGTTGCTCCCGGCAACCTTGGAATTCAATCACTGTGGCTCCATAGTGGTCCAAATAACTCAGGGTTCCAGCACTCCCAGTCATTTCCCAGACCATAATTGAATTCTGGAAAAACCTAGAGGTCGAGCCCAGCTGAGCTAATCTACTGCTGATCTGCCTGTGATTAGTCTGGGATGCACTTTGTTGTCTGCAGGCCGTGCCTGACCTGGGAAAGGCAAGAACCCAGGTGAGAGAGAAGAGGGTGCATGCTGAATAAAGATCAGAGGCGAGGAGTATTTGGAGGACATCCACTCATTCTGCAGGGCAGAGAGTGACATGGCGCAATTTTCCCTCATATAAGTTTTGTGTTTATTATAAAAGCCATCTCTTTGGATGCCCTATGCTCTGTCCTTGTTCTCTTGAGATGACTCTCACCGTGCGAAAGCACTTATGTAATCCATCATGATCATTTGCAACCATACATAAGCTGCATAAGCCAAGTGGAACCACACTTCCAACAAGCCTTTTAAACATAAACAGCTAGGAAATTAGATCAAAACAAACCAGTGAACCATTGAAAAATAATCCTTGGTTGTATAATCACAAAGACAGACTCACCCCTTACTACTTTTCCCTAACAGATAACAAACAGCAGTGTGCAAGACACAGAGAAACATCAATGAACATCCAGGCAGATATCCAGATCCTGCACAAAACGCTAGTCATGCAGTCACAAACATGTTCAGTCAGACAGCAAGCCCACCTTGTACCAGGTGATGTCCGGCTCTTTGCCAGGTTCAACATAGTCGTCTATGTCGGGACAAAGGATGTCTTTGCTCTTGCTGAGCTCAGCCTTCTCGGTTCGTCTCATGTTGGAGTTGTAGCACAGGTTCGTGTCGTTCTCTGCCACAGTTAGGGACATGGACACCTTCATGCAGTACGTTGAGTTCCTGTGAGCAGAGAACAACAACACAAAGAGTTTGAGATTTATCTTTTCTCTTCTGAATCTTAAACTTGAGTAAGAACAGATCTTTATATATTTATATGTCATACCATTACATTAACAGTATTAAGAGGGAAAAAATACATAGGATTAACACAAACATATTGATACTTCTTCACATACTCTGACAAGTGGACTTTAATGTTTGCTCCCTTTGATACCCTTTTGGTTATTTTTATCCTTTACATTCCTCCTCTGCCTCACTCCCTACCCCTCCCCTGTGTTTGTGGGGTTAGCAATAACGACGTGTTCAGCAGCTTTACCGAGTCAATGACTCACACTCACCACCACTAATGGATTTATGGGGGGAGTCAGCCGAGCCGGGGAATGCTAATCAGAAAAGAGACAAATGCAGAGAGGGCCTCACCACATGTTAGAAGGGAAAGCTGCTTGGTCATCACAAGGAGTTAGTTCTTACTGCAACCCCCATCCCCCTGTCTCCCAGCAACCGTCAATATACTTTGCCACGAAGGCACACTAGCTCTTGCCTACTGTTATTAAGGCTGTCATAACAATCATCATTGAAAGCAGCAAAATTTCAGTCCCCATCACTAAGGACACAGGGCCATCCCACCTGCCTTTGCAGAAGTGACTGTAACAATGTGTTCCTTACAAAACTCATGCTACACAGCACATTTTTGCTAACGTAACAACCTTTTCACAAGATTTTGAGCCTTACCGCATGCATTTTCTCACATTCAACCACAGGAGCTTTAATTAGGCCAGCCAAATATGTTAGGAGATAAGCCTTGGATAAGTCTTGATAGCAGCTGCCTTTCCAGTTCATTCCGTGTTCATTGATGAGGTTGAGGTTATGGTCCTGAGCAGGTCAGTAAAATTCGTACAGTACATTTTTATTTATAGAACTTTTGTCAAAAACACTTTTCATGACAAGATGAAGAATAACTAAGATAACTATGGTTATTTGCCAGTCTTGTGATTTCTTGTTCATCATAAGGCTGGTGAAGTTATGGATTTGTTTGGGGAGAGAGCACCAGAGCAGGGGAGCAGATGGGAAAAAGGCCCTGTGATTGACCCTGAATGTTGGGGGCAGAGAGGTGGGTGTTGGATTAAAGGACACAGGTATATTCAGATCAAATAAGGCCTTGTGCACAGCACAGGTTTGTGCAGCGATATGGGAGTGTCAGCTGATTTCCAAATGCGAATTAATATGTTTGTGATCCAAAATTAAAGGGTTATTCAACTCTTCTTGACCTAACCAGTCAATCAGCTGACTGGCCACTGCAACATGATGTCAGGGTGACTTTAGTCTGAATGAGGTCTAAAAGAGGCAGTGAGAAGGAGTGCGAAGGCGGAGAAGGTGATTGAGGTAGGAGGCAATCTGGCTGTATGACTTTGTGAGTAAGTTTCTGTTAAATCCATTGTGAGACATTGAGTTAGCTGCTTTGCTATGGGACAGGGGTGAGAGAGGTGGGAGTTATGGAAGTCCATTCATCCATTCATTAGCTATAATGAGGTCATGAGGGGCTGAAGGTGCTTCCAGATGTTACTGTGATGAGGTACACTCTGGAAAGGTAGCGGTCCATCGCAGGACTGACAAGCCCACTGACGATTTACTAGTTTTCCTGACAGTTGAACACGCAGACAGGGAGAGAACATGAAAACTCCACACAGAGAGGCCCTAACCAGCCAGGGTGTCTGAACCCGGAACCTTCTTACTGCCGGGCGACTGAGCTAACAATTGCACCACCTTGCTGCCCCAGTTCTTATTGTATTGGAGTTTACGAGGAACTTTTAACCACGTACCGTGAAGAATACTATTGCAGTAGCTGAGTCTGGGAGTAGCAAAAAAAGGATGAAAGTTTGTGCAACAAAAAAAAAAGGTGAGGGATGGACAGAGGAAGTGCCATAAGACTGAAAGCACACTGTAATTTAAAATATCATTACCCGCAACAATATGTTTTTCCTTAATTTGAAATAAGAGGTCTGGTCCAAACGATAAAAAAAGCTCCAGACTAAAAGTCCACATGCTTTTATAATGTCTGGCTGTCTGTGTTTTTATTCTCTGACGCCTGGCAATGATCTGACCTGGTCGGTCGAACGAGAGACTGCGCGCACAGCCATATGGGCTTTCATTTCATTTCATTACATTGCATTTACGGCTCACCAGATGCTCCCATTCACTGTAAATGACAGGGTTTCATATGATCTACTCAGGTTATGGAAGCAATAAGGGAGTCACCTCTCTCATATAAACACCTCTGACCCTCTGGGACCATAAAACACAGATGCAGACACACACATGCACACATGTTTAAAAGACAAATGAGGCTACATGCAGCATGGAAGGCTGTGTAGGGATTGAATGAAAGGACTTGGAATAAGAAATATAAAAGATACTGTATACTTCTACAACACTGGGAATGACTAAAAGAGCATCTGGATATGTTGTAGGAAGCAAAAGTAAGCAAAATCGTGTTGCCCCCCCCGCTTATTGATGTAATCAGAAGATGATCAGAAATGACCTCTCGCAGTTGTGCACCTGAGCCATTAAAGTCCCCAGGGAACCAATAGGAGACATCTCTACATGTTAAATATTCACAGCGGGCACCCCGTGGCATTGTGGGAAGATGTCAGTGTTGCAGCTTGATTGATGGACAGCAGGGGGTCGATGCATCCTGTGGTGTCTTTCACGTCTGTCACATTTTATTCGAGAGTAGCTGCTTTGGATATTAATCTGCGGCTCACGTTAGCTGTAATTCTTCACACTTTATTATCCCACGTGTTAGGTAATGTGAGCATGGGAAGGAAATACACATGGTTTTACCCACACCGGAACACAGACTCATTACTAGAATTATTATAAGGTAATTGATCAGGTGAAACATAGAGGGACTAGGGCACTGTATGTTTGTGTTTGTGTTTCTGTGTGTGTGCATGTAAGACAGAGAGGAAGAAAGATTGATGGATCTGAATCGATGTTACGGACCTTGTGTGAGATGACACGCAGGGGAAAGAGAGGCAGATACAGAGCAAAGGAGTGAAAGAGAAGGCGAGCAAAAAAGATAGCACGTGGAGATTGCTATGTAAATGGAGTCACCTTCACATGAAAACCACTGATTAGGCTTAAATTTGTAGACAGAGAAGGACAAAGACTACTGTAAATGCACACATTTATGCAGCACAAAAGACACACACTTTGGTGTTCCTCCGTATCCCTTTCTGAAGAAAAAACATCTGGAGGGCTTCAGTGAAAAGCTGAACTTAATACAGAGGGATTTACCTACATTTTCAGATAGTACACAACACGCCTAGAGCGACTGGAAACTATCCTGCCATACATACGGTTTCGTCAGAAGGTTTTAGAACAGTGACACATTTTTTGTTATGTTGCATTTTGCACCCCAGCGCACCAGTTTTGAACTGCAACAACAAACATGGCTTTAAACTGCAGACTATTGGCCTTACTTTGAGGGTGCTTACGTCAATACTGAATTGTGAAGCAGTAAAATCAGTGTAGCGTAGTGTGCAGTCATCATCATTTCTAAATAGCTCATTTTCATTACCTACAATTTTATGATTGCATTCTGCATGTATCTAATACTCTCCCAGACACCTAAGCACCTCAATCTGACCACCGACTGTGTGGTCAAAAATATCTATGCATTACATAGCTCTGGGTTGTAGCTACATTTTGGAGGCAGTGCACATTAGCTCCTGCAGAACCTCTTGTCCTCTGAAAAAACCACAGCACACTTTTCCCACTGTGGTATAAACATGAATGACTACTGTAAAGGAGGGCCAGCTTTCAAATAAAGTTAAAGATAACAAGGCAACAGCTATCATTTAGTTATATTGACTGCATGTTTTGTAGACATTAAAGGCGGGGTTGGTAATTCTGTTTAGAAGCATTTCTTGTCAAATTCTTTGGAAAAACTCTGAACAGCCAGATGGCAATCAAACTACTAAATGCTTTGAGAAAACAAGAAAAAATTAAAAACATCGTCTGCGGCTACAGCAAGGCTGTAATATGCTTAACCAATCAATCCAGATGTCCTGAATAAATTCACTGGACGGCCTACCTGTCTGCCCTGCTGCCGCACACTCTGACTGCACATTCATTATGCGTGTCTTACGCAACCACGAGGCAGAAAGATACGGCTGAGTGAGCCAGTCGTATAACAGCACAGAAAGCTTTTACTGGTAAACAAAGCAGAAAAAGAAAGGCCAAACTGTGGAAGGTCAGAAACAAAAAGACATTGACTTCAAGTAAAACCAGAGTCAACATCAGTGTGGTTTGAGGGGAGTGGTTTTACAGTTCCAGTAGTTGGATATTTTAAAAATGCAGCTTGGTTTTGACAATTTCTGCAGTCTTACAAACCCCAGCTTTAATTCCTAATTATTTCACATATCAAAGACTTAAAGTTATAAAATCCACAAGTCTGAGAAGCCAAAGTTAATAGTAACCGCAACTTCTTTGGGTATATTATTTGTTTTTTTTTTAAATTAATCTAAATTAATTAAAAGGGACAATGTAGAGCTCAAACACAAATGTCACCATTTGATGCACTGTACAAGATTATAGCTTTAAGCCAGTTTGCATCTTTAGTCACTGATGTCTCATTTCTGATTATTTTTTTATGTGCTTGTGTATATAAAGAACATGACAGTACTACAGCAAATTCTCCAGTACAAGACCTGTTTTTAACTGTCTGTCCTCTCAGTGGTAATGAGGCCCATGCATGAGTTAATGAAAGTTATTTACTGGTTTCTTTTACTATGTTTTAATTGCAGTTACAGTAAATGACTCACATTTGGCCACTGTTCAAATTTTGATTAAAAAAAATTAGAATCTCAATCTGTAAACACGGTGATTGGAGCTGCTGAATTGGATCAAAGGACCAATTTACACTGAAATAACACTTATGAAATATGACACATACCGTGCATGCTCATTCCAAAACGTTATGCAGTTCCAGTGGCACAAAATGTGCTTTTAATTGCATGCATTAATGATGACATTCCTACAAATGAGCAACTCATTGTAGTGTGGGGTTTGCTATGCACACTGAGCTGCCTGGTCATTAGACAGATATTAAAAGCAATTTGAATTTCAAAACATTACATCAGTGCTGCCATAAAGTCCCACCTTAAAGATTCTTGCTGTGAATATCCAATTTTTGGTGATAATATCTCAGAGAGGCACTGATTGACTCTTAAAGTCATATGGTTGAACAATGTTTGTCAATCCTCTGTAATGTCAGTGGGGATTGTTACATTATTAGGTGTCCAGATGTCTGAGGTTTGGATAATGAAGGTTTACTGCATGTACTGTATGAAACTCGATGTGGGTGAAGACAAGACTAAGGACTACTGTTCCTCTCTTTGCCTGCAGGGAGTTTTAGGGGAGAGTGTTTGGGTCATATGTGTGAGAATGTAAGACTCAAAAGCTTACTCCCTAACAAAAAGACAATTGATTTCAGCTCAGAGGCAAATCTCTCGCAGTGTTTTGATTAGGGTATCTGAGAAGTTTGAAATCTTCCCAGCTCAACACAAGCAGACTACGAAACACAGAGCTAGGGGCACTTTTGAACAACTGTAGTGCTCCACAGAAATACAGTACGCCAGCGCTGCAGGAAATACTCATATCTCTTAATTTAGTTAAAGTAAATTACTAGAGTGTAAAAATGCTTTGTGGAAATCGCTTATAGAGATCAGAATTATAATGATCAACTGCTCATTCAGATCAAAAAGCTTAGAAGAGAATTATATACAAATGTTGTTCATTTGTATTTGTTTATTTATTTATTAAAAAGGGGCAATATACAGTTAAAACGTTAACATTACCATTTGATGCACCATACCAGATTACATCTTCAAGCTAATTTGCATCTGTAGTCCTCTGGCAATTAGAGGCAAAAACAGGACAATAACAACAATTTATTCCATTAAAGTATTATAATAGTAAGTACAGTGTACTTACAGTAATATTCAATATTAAGTCAGTCATTTTGGATATTTTCAGACACGACAACATGTGAAAAACAAATTAAAACTACAAAAATTGATTGATTTACACTGTTCCCGTCTGCCTCCAGCTGGCTATTCGAGGCTGGTGCTATGAACATATTGAAAAAGGAAGTGATCCTCGAAATTTATGACATCTGACAAAAGATGCTATTCCATGATGATGTGAAACAGTCGCGGCAGTCACGGCTGCAAGTGATGCGCAGGAAAAGCAGCTGTGGTTCAAGCCACCCTGACCGAGTGGATTGATAATGACAGATCACGTGATGTCCCCTAAAGCGGTTCCTTGGTAAGAAAAAGCTGTACAGTATTTTTGAAAAGCCAATAAGATTTTGTAAAGAGCAAAGCTGTCTTGATTTATTGTTATAAAATAATTAAAAAACATATACAAATGTCAAATTCTTGGTAGGCAGCTTGAAAAGTCAAGATAAAGAAAAACAAATCTGTTAAAAATAGTCATCAGTTTCCAGCGATCACCATATGAATTTTCACTGTATTACGTTATATTATGGGATTATAATTACTAATGCAATAATATAAATATCATTTTAAAGGTGAAGCTGGTAAAGGTTGAGCTAATTTTAACTACTTTATAAACTACTGTGTATCTTTGTCAATAATAATAGATCATAATGACAATACTGCAGATCATATCATAGTAACAACTTTAGAACTAAAGCTCTTAAAGGGCATCTCCAATCATAATCAATGTTTGCCTCATAAATCAAGTCACCAATGATCAGTTCATCTCATACCATCCACACACCCAACTGCAGCGTGTGGACATTTATATTCAGTTTTGTTCAAGAATA
>JAQLOL010000005.1:8097873-8115373 GCA_029783665.1 Naso thynnoides | reverse complement strand
GGGGATGCTGCACAGTGGCAATGGTTTGATATCCGTAGTCTTTACTTCAGGTTTTCCAAAAACGGACACTGTCAAAGTCCAGCTAATCACACTGTAAAATAAACTGATTGAACAGTTTCAAACTCCAAACTAGAAGGAAAATATGCAGGATAGACATCATTCATTGGTAGAATATTACAGGTAGTTTTGAATACAGCCTGTTTCCTTCAAGAATACAGAATTTTTTTCTATGATTAATTAGAATAGATCAAAATTTTGAAAATATTTATTTGCTTTTTATTTGGGATTTAGATTTTAAAAAATCAGGACTACTCCAATAGACACTAATTATGTTAATGGAAGAAGGAGTAAAGCTATGTTATAGTGAGGATTTATTTATTTATTGTACATTTTAGGTTGTTTATGGATTTAATGGTGAAACAACATGTTATTAAGGCTGGCTGCCTTTCTGTGCTTCCAGTCTTTTTGCTAAGCTCATTGAATCACCCTTCAGTTTTAGCTCGGTACTTAATGTTTTGGCAAAAAGCAAATTTGTTTTCTTCAAATGCCGAAATTAACAAGCAAAGCATCATTTACATAACTTGCTAAAGTCAAGCATCATTCCCAGCATTATCCTACCGTAAGACGCAGGAGTAGTGTCCGGCGTCCTGGAGGTCAGCAGGTCTGAACCAGATAGCATCCTCCTCTTTGCTCATATGTATGCCGTCAAAGGAGATGGGCTCCTCGAAGTCGCTGTGGCCCAGGCCAGAGCTGCGGTACCACATGAGGCTGAGGCCCACACTCTGAGCCTGGCTGTAGTTTGCCCGGATGTAACCATAGAACAAAGCACACTTCAGCCGCACCGGCTCCCCCTGCAGCACCTGGTACTTAAGGTAGTCCACTGACCAATCTGTACAGCCGTCCACTACAGAGAAACAGAGAGAGAGAGAGATGAGCACATAAAGAAAAGGTTCTAGCATAATTATAGCAAATAGAAACACTGTATTTACAGCAAAACATAATCTTTTTTGTGTATTCAAGAACATATAAGGGATGAAGATTACCACACATAAACCATCCACAATAATACCTTTCCTATTTATTAGAAAACATTCACTTGAATGGTTTTATTAGTAATTAAACACTAAGCTGCATTCAGTATGCATGTAGAATTTTTATAATGGTGAATATTTTATCCAAAATAATGGAGTTCAACACCTTTTATAGTTTGCATTAGCCTTAGGAGGGAAGCGAAATTTACTGTGCAGCGCCTGTGTTTAACACATCTCTCCACCTTTCTCCCACTTTCTTGACGCTACTAACACATTCAGGACATGTGTGACACCTTGGCCTCTGCAGAGACAGCTTAGACGCTATCCTGCAATATCCAAACACACAACCACTGTGAAATGTGGAGATGAACTGTAAAATGTCTCCATAAATGATGTCAGGCTCCTCCAAGTTGCTGAGGGTGCAGCACAGCTCCAGTGCCAGAGAGTGCAAGCCCAGTTTATTAACTGGAAATACGCCTGGAGCTTTTGATGCAAAACGTCTTCCTTGTCTTACAGTTCTTTGGAGAGATATTTATCCTTAGGCTCTTTGTCACACAGTTTTGGTCCAGAGCTAACAGGGCAGCTCAGTTGTCTACCACTCTCTGTGTACTGCATGCTGTTCACTCAAGATGCTCTGCCCCGACTGGACTGAGACTTTGGCCCACATGTCCAACTTGGTTAGTGTCAAAAGTGCAGTGAACGTACTGTGGTTCATTCAACAGATGAAATCACAAGCTTACATGCTTAATATAGATGGGAATTGTATCTCTCAGAATAATTTGTGAATTGTTTCCTACATGTAGGGCTCAGCAGCTGAAAAATCTAACAAAAATCAAAGACAGTGGCATTGACCCTCAGGCACAAAGGTCTGTTTTAGCTCTAGCAAGCACATCCATCTGAATTCCCAAGCTACTGTGGGTTAACCTATGGCCAGCTATCAGTCTCTGACTAATTAGCTACCATTTGTTTAGCAGGTGTGTATTAGGGCATGTGTGTAGAGAGAGAGAGAGAGAGATGGTGATGGTGTGATGAGATAAAGTAATAAGAACCCTGCTGTGTGCCAGTCTGTGAGTGATACAGAGCCTCACAGGGACAGCTATGCTTGTAATTAATACTCTTAATTACCAGGGAAGTAATGTGTGTCCTTGTGCGTGTTTGCATGAGTGTGCATTCCTATATGAATAGTTGTCTGCCTAATTATGTCTGTTAATTACCGGTAGGCTAAGCCACCAATGTGTTTGTGTGCACTTACGTATGAATGAAAGAGAAAGTGTGTGACCGTGCATATGCATGTGTGTGTGTGTGTGTGTGTGCGTGCGCAGGGCGTAATGTGTTAAACCCCGTCTAATTATCACTCCTAATAATGAAGGCAGGGCCCCTATAGATGCGAACACACACATGCATGTGTTCACACACACTCCTCACAACTTTACAACTTGATTACACAACTGTTAAGCATCTAACTGATGAATGTTATTAGCAATTTAAAGGCTTTATAGATGAGATTTTCAGCCACTAGAGGTAACACTAGAACACCAGCATGACAGATCCAAACAAATGGGTGCACTGGCCACACTTTCTCCCTTCCTACAAAAACACAAGAACAGAACTTAACGAAGTGATGTGACGATTTAAGCACAGTAAACTAGAAAAAACGATATTTTTAGTATATATTTATCTTAGTTACATTATAAATGTCTTCATCCTCTCTGATCTACCAAGTGACCTAAATCAATGTGACTTAACTGACCCTGATTAAGCTCCGCCCTCAAAGGCAAACTGGCCGATCAGAGCGTAGCATCTGCCAGCTCTGACCACGAATCTGACAAATTTATGGCTGTGCTCCACAGAAACTCATTCCTGCATTCCTTTCAGATTTTCTTCATTTTCAGGCTGGTTCTTTGGATTTCGAGTTTTGTCAGGAATGTTCTCTATTTGGCGAGGATTTGAGGAGATATTCATTCTTTACCTTTCCAAAATCAAACACTGAGAGTGTTACGTTAGGCTGTGCATAAAAATGTTCAGTTGTCCTCATTCCCTATTAAAATCCTTGCACTTTAACAAGCATAGCTAATTTTACATGTGCTTTTGTAACCCTTAATAAACATTCAGGCCGTGTTATATTGTTATTAGTAGATATTATCCAGTTAATTTGAATTACTTATGGTTATTAAGAGTGCTAGCATATAGCAGCTTTTAACAGTTTGCTATGTTGGTAACCCGACCTCGAACCTGACAAAAAAGCACAACTTCACTTTTAACTTCACTTTCATTATACAAAGACACTTGTCATCCCTTTGTCCTAAATGGGTCCTCAATAGTTAAGAGGGCCTTTGCTTGTTTTATGAATGAAGTGAAGCACAAGGGAAGCTGCTGCACTGTGATCTGTAGGCTTTAGCATAGATTTTTATATTCATATCTTTAACCTGTTTTCGAGCCAGTTTGAAATCCTAGATAAGTCATTCATAAGCATGTTACAGACTTCTCTGCTTGCTTATGTCTAAAAATGCATTTTTGTTTTTCCAAAAATTAGACAGCATTTCTCCAGGGAGTGTAGTTAGTGATGGTGTGAGCTCTATGCTAGCTCTGAAAGCTTGACGGACATAGCAACAGTAACTAAGGGGGCATGGTTCAGCAAAGGGTTAATTATTAGCCTAGCTATGCGTCTGCTAAATATGCTTTAGTTAGCTAAAGTTTCATGGTTTTTCACTTTGCGTACAATGCTATGTGGGAGGTCCCTCCATCAGTCTTTTTACAATTGTGAATTGATTTTTTGTTTAGGATGCCATTATTCCACTACATCTTTATTAGAGCTGTTTGAAAACCATATTTTGGGATCTGGATCTTCGATACAAACCAAAAGCGCATATTTCACTGTTCTCAGCTGAGAGGAACATGTAGCCCTGCAACATGTTGGCTGAACCAGGTCTTTAGCACTTTTTGTGGCATAATAACAGCTTGTGACATTTTTTCTTAATATGGAAAAATTCTAGAACCTGTATACAGTAAATTCTTGTAATAAACCAGAACTATAGATATAGTACAAGAATTTGTGGATAAAATGCAGTTCCCTTTTATTGACAGCCCACAATTAGTAGGAAAAAACAACAACAAATATTCAAATCTCACAACTGAATACCTACATAATGACAAAATGTATCTACTGCGTATAGTCTGATGATTAGCTCCAGTCCTAATCTTGACAAAACAAACAATTGTATGTATACAAGACAAGCTGTATTTTTTGGTAACTGAGTTAGAAGTTTACCCAAAAACAAATAAGAAATATTTTCCATTATTATCCTACAAACAGCAGCATTAATTCCTATTTGTGAAACATTTTGTGAACATTTCAGTATGTGATACAGAACAGTCATCATCAGAGAAACACTGAACCATAGACAGACTATTCCACCCCTGACATTAGAGTGAATCTTGTTTGAAGGCTGTAGGTAAGCCTTCTGCCCTCATTGCATATCAATCTGCTAATCAGCAGGGACAGTGAAGGCTTCATTCAGCCTTTACTTTATTCACCCTCTGCGCCTCTAATGGATATGACCTCTGCCACCCCTCATGCTCTCTATTTCTGCCCTCCCTGCCACAACAAAAACTGTTTATTCTAACAGGCTCATATCAAATTCGTAATTAAAGATAACATTTTATTCAGTGGCAGTGTGCCTGTAATTTTGCCTTCCCTGTGCAAATCTGCAGAGGAGCGCAAAGGCTGTGCATGTGTGAACACACAAGGAGCACTGTCTTTTTCCACGGACCTCCCAGTGGAAGTTGTCTAATGCAGTGGCCTTTTGTGGTGGAAACCATATTTACGTCTGAAACTCAAAACGGTTTTATCAACTCAATTAAAGGCTGACATTTCCCACATCCCCACGCTGGGCTGAAAATCGATGCTTCCCGCTGGAGGAATACTGCAGTCCTCACCTCTCACTCTCTCTCTCTGCTGACAGCACACGCACATCTACACACACAAATACATGATCTCTCCCTTTTCCTGCCTGCACCTCTGGGATGTCTGTAACATAATGTAAAGGATGTATCCATATGGACTCAATCCCACATGGCTGTCAGACTGAAGGATACTGGCCTCTGCTACACTGAATCCTACTGCAGCACTGTAAGCTGCAGCACTTTTTCACTCTGCTGCTGATGTCCTTACACTACTACATCACATGACGTACATGGGGCATAGGTATAGCTGGTGGAAGGAAACAGCAAGGAGGGGATGCCATGTAACAAGAAATATATGTGCGTGTCTCACATAAACCACACCAGTGTTACTAAGTGTCATTGTATTTTGTCTACATCGGCATGGTTACACAAAGCCCACCCATTTTTCCCAAAATAGCTTTTCCTATGAGATATCGCGCTTGTTTATATTTTGTCCATATTCAATAAATGTCACAGAGAGAACCTGAAAACGTGTGACAACATCAGGTTAAAAGAATCTCTGTGTCAAAATCCTTTTTCATGCTAATATTCGAGCTAGGAGGGCGGCACTTGTAAGGAACTGTTTTTCCAGGTGTAGTTACCTTTTTTATTTTTAGTTACCGTTCTCTCTCACGCACCAATTTTTGACCAAATGAACTCAGAAATCAGCCTTTAGAAGGCACCTTTCCCGTGTCATATATTGTTTCTATTCCTTGTTATAACATGGATGGCAGTGAGTGGGGTTTAAAAATGTAGTCTGAGACCAAAGTATACACATGGTCAAACATTAATGACAACATTTGTAGAAGAAGGCCAATCTCTGCTCAAGGTGAGGAGTAAAAGATAGATGGGCAAGGTTAGGGCTGGGCAATAAATTGATTTTAAATCAAAACTCAAATTAGTTTGTATAGAAGATGTTAAAAAATGAACATCATGAAAATCAGTTTTCCCTTGGAATACAGCAGCCTGCGGCTCTTTTTCAGCTCTGGGCTGTGTTGGCATTTATTTTTGATAAATGAAGTTTGGTGAAAGTTAGACTGGCACTATATTAAACACAAAATGGGGGATTTATTTCTGTTTGATCAAACCTTTATTTAAAAAAAAAAAAAAGATTTAGTTTGGTTAAAGCTAGGTTTTCACTTAATTCCCAATAGGTAAGCTCATGTTTGTTTTGAATAAAAACAACATATTTTAAATAATTCCTTTATCTTTTGTAGTTAAAAAACAACTGATTACAATCAAAAATAGAATGTAGTATGTAAAAATCAGAGATTTTATTTTCAGGTCATATCGCCCAGCCGTAGGTATGGTCCTTTAAAACGTTCAGTGTTGAAGTAGACCTGTCCATCTTACCAAGGTAATAAGTACAAGCTACTATAAAACATTCATTCATAAACCCTCATAGAAACAACTTAACAAGCAAATGTGCACAAACAACAATCCACCCCTCAATACACACAAACAGAGTGGCCTATGCATCATCCACATCAACTCCTGTCTTTCTTTAATCCATAATCAAATTCCCATTATGTGCTCTCAACAGCATATAAATATGGTGTGCCTCACTCTCCTACTTACATGTCTCCAACTGGATCTCATGTTGCCCTCAGAAGTCAGTCTTTCTTCGCTCATCACTACCTGTTCTCCTAATGAAGCGTAGTTATCAGGTGCTGGATAGGCGGGCGGGTTCTCACAGGTCAGGAAGACACTGCATGATCTATATGTGGATAAGGACTCTTAATAACTTTCTGTCTCTCTTATTGCCTTTCTCTGCTTCTCAGTTTACACCCACTCTGCACACATGACTTCATCTCTATCATCCTATCCAGCCAACTCCTTCCCACTGGCCTAGTGTTGACGTCTTCCCTCCTCCAAGGCCTATTTGGTGATTTCTAACTGATCTGTAGAATAATAATCATAGAGTATTTTTATCTCTGTTCCGTATTGTAGTGTGTGTTTTCATTTGAAAAAAATCACAGAACAAACATCTTTTATAACCAATTACCCCCGAGGGAAAGACATGACCAACCTTATCCACAATGGTAATTCACCTAATTTTTGGTTCACAGAGGCTAATTACATACAAAAGATCTCCATAGTTTTCTGGCTCCACAAGGTGCTGTGGCTAAGAGCTGTGCTGACCCCCATGATAATTGTGCAGAATCTATCGTAAACGGTTCACTGCACTGGTAAGCCTTGGGATAAGATAAAAAGACCACCCATAATCTTTTGGCAAATTACATATTATTCCTCTGTGCTGCACACATTACTGTTGTAAGTCGCCTGCACAGAGGTAATCTGTGATTGTTGGAAATACAGAGCACAAGAAATTGTTGCTTTTCAAAAATGGGCCTGGGTGATAATCACAATTCAGTCTTAACCTGCAGAAGTAGAATTTTTTCTCTGTTAACACTGGCTATTTAGATTGCAGTTTCATTGTGTGTCCCTCTCTGTTCCCTGACTCTGTCTTTTTTTCCAGGCCAGAACAATATGTCCTTAAAAAAATGAAAGTGTTCTTAACATTTAACTAGTGTAAATCCTATATTACTTTGATGTACTGAATTACTCTGATAGGAAATGTTCAAAGAAGTTTAATTATTTGAAAAATGCTTCCAAAGCGCAATGGAAACCTGGAGACCTAATGAATAAATCATCATGTGCATGAGGCATGTGATGTAAATCATTCAGGCTCCCCTCCTCCACTGAAGAGACGAAAATGGCAGCTGATGTAAACACCAGGCACAGGATGTGTGGAGCCATGAGGAGACTGTTTCAGCTATAACTGTAACAAACATGAATGCCACATTTTCACCGTCTCTTCCCCATAAAATTTCATTGTTGGAAGTTTGACCAGTGCTTTTTTGATCATGTTGTCTTGTGCACCACCTTCTTCTGCAAATGTGGCTTTCAAATGGAGAATTAGTTCTACCAACAGTTGTCGGTATGTTCCAATCTGCAAGTATTCACATTATAATCCTGGATGGATATTAATTATTTTGTCTTTTCTTAAAATGCGTGCTACATTTAGATGGAAACTCACCTTGTTATTCAGTCAAACACACTTAAGTAATTGACTTTTTGTAGAAAATGATTTCATTTTATAGTTAGATGTGGTCAAAAGGTTTTAAGCTTTGTTTTTTAGGCAAACTATGAAAAAATTGGAACAGTATGGAGATTCTGTTGAGGAAATATTACCATGTTTATGAACATGTGATGTTACCTTTATGAATGTGATTGGTTGCTACAAGTTAGCTGATATCCATAATTGTGAATGAGCCAATGGTTGCAAAGTATGAATAAAATGTAAACTAAAGCTATCAGTGCATTGTCTGAGCAAACAAAATGCTATTGTGCTATTTATTTTTATTCTTTCCCACATTGGTTGTAGTTTTATTACACAAAAGCTTGTTGAAATTTATGAAAGTAATTGTTCTTAATGCCAAACATTAAAGCACAGGAACAGGCCACCAATCAGATCCATTTATGTAAATACGTCCATTTTAACTGGCAATTCGTTCAGTTCATTGAGACATTGAAAACAAAAATGGAATTGTGCAAGAACAGTTACAAAGGCCTTTAAGGTAAAAATGCCATTTGCTAAAAGATTCAGTAAACTGGAACTTCTGTGTCTTCTATCTTTATTCCACAACAAATAGCTCAACAAATAACAGATGTGTGTCACTCAAAAAAATGTCAGTAACTTTCTGCCGGCATTGCAGTTCCTACCCTGCTTCTGTCATTGATTGTGCACCTGCAGTTTCTTTAGGTGTAAGTGCATTGCAGATACTTTGTGAAGCCTGTCATACCATATTCAGGGGGCGATGCCGCTTTATGCGAATGCTGACAATACGTTGTCATCGGGTCAGTTCCTTATCAATCTTTTAAATCTCTCTGTATACTGTGCCAAATATTTTTTATAGTTATAGATAAGGTATAACAGTAGGCTAATGAGTCGAAGATGAGTTGAAGAATCACAGACAAATAGCTTTTGCAAGATTCTCTATTTGTTCATACACTTGTAAATCATCTCTCCCGTCATGCTGGGGATTCTCCAGCAGGAAACGACACAAAAACGTGATGCTTTCTGGTCCAGATGTGCATCTTGAGTGAACATCAGAGTTGACTCAATCGCTCAGCCCTTAGAGGGGATCTCACAAAGTTAACATGAGTTTTAAGGAGTAATGGAACGGCACTTAAGATGGCTGCGGGGGTTCCCCCGAGGGGGAGTGCTGAGGGGAAGTGAGCGAGGACATGTTATGGGACTACTGGAACACAGGGCGGATGTGTCAGGACAGAGAGTGAGAGTTTGCATTAGCACAACCACTTACTATCGCTAGTTACAAGATAATGTTAACGAGCTAACAAACAACATAAATAAAAGATGCTAACTACACTCACCATACTGACATTTCTGCAAGTCACTGTTTTTGGGGCACAACAGGCTCCTCAACTGAGTCCTGTACATATTTGAGACTCTGATACTCAAACATAGTTTAATCCATCAAATGTTTCCTCTATGTTTATGTTAGATTTAGATGTTGCTAGATTTAGAGTTTCACAGTGAAGAAGAAAAGACTACAAGTACCACCAACGTCTTTTTAGGGCCTGTTTTTAAAAACTTTTTATGTGGGAAAATCTTTCATAGCAGAGTACTTTCACATGTTTTATGGCATGTCTGGAGGGAAACTTTAAGAAAATAAATTTATATTTTCTAAATCTAGAATTACATTTATAAATTTATATGCATTACACTACGTTTCACTAGTCTGTTGCAATAATCCAAGTAACTTGATATCTATCTCTGTTATCTCTTTCCCTGTGCTGTGCCATAATTCTCTTATTTGAAATCATTCTCTCTCACTGACAGTTTGCCATTGTTCATTTATATGCAAATGTGGGCCAGTACTAATAATTTCTCTCTAAAGACGATAGTAAACTGCTGAGTAAAGATTTAGCATTAAAAGAATAATCTCCTTAATTGCATAAACTTTCAACATGGTATTACGGGTAAATATTTTATCTGTCGTTTACTGTATTGATGGTTTTGTTTTCCCTCGGTAAAGACTGTCACACAGAAACCAATCAGTCACTATATGTTCTACCAATTTCTTTTTTTGGAAATTAAATATTTTAAAGCATGATAAACGAGCAGCGCAAGCAATATTTTTGGAAACATGGAAATCAGTACACTGCATCATGTCATCTGGACAGCAGTCACAGAGATATAATTCTCAAAGACAAAATGTTGGACAGACTAATAAATCAATTAGCCATCTTTAAACACATGTTGCAGACATGTGCCAAGCTATTACCATTGCCATTTCTTCTATGTCATTTGGGTTTTTAAACTCTGCCAAGTGTGGTAAAGTATATATTACAACTGAGGATTGGAAGAACCGACTAAGAATTACACAAAGATCAATGACAAATGAAACTGTGATGCAGCTATTGTAGCCCAAATCTAGCAGCTTTTGCTGATGTACCAAAGAAGTATTGAGTAATGTACACAGTATTTTGGTTCTTTTACAGTCATTTAATTTAGTTTGTCAAAAGTTGCCTCTTCTTCTGCTTGTGGTCAATTTCAGTCCAATTTCCTCGGCAGCATCTCTCATCATAACTCACAGAAAACACTGTCCAGCAGAAGAAGAGACGTCAGGTCAAGGTACTGAGTAAGGTAGAGATCAGGTGTGTGCTGGCGCTCGAAATACAACGCAAAGTGAGTTTGGATGCTGATTTGCCCCATTTGCCAACTTTGCCAGCAGCTGCATCACCCACTGCAACATACAGCTCATCAAGACAATTAAAGTATTTTAAATCCTTTTCTGTTGCAATTTTTCATTGAAATCCAATTGCTTGTGGGAGTCAAAACTCATGGACATGATAGACATATTTCTACATTCAGAGTGGCTTACACTTCCCAAGGATTATCTCAGATTTACGTTAAGTAGGTTTGGGCCTTACTATGTTTTCATACCTCTATACCTCCCTGCCATTTTACCGGAGTAAAGGGTTTATAAAGGTTATGACAGTATTTGTGTCACTGCTTTTACAAGTCCTGTAAGGTTATCCTCACCACTTGCAGTCACCATTTTTTTTTTTAGCTCAGCTGCTTGTTCCACCAGTACAGACAAATTTTTGTGTCATGTGCTGCACACTAGTAAACTGTGTCACCCAAAACTAGCATATTAGAAATCCCTGTACCATTTCTGATTTCTCGTCCTTTGTGTTTTGGAAACGTCCTTGAAGTTCAACCTTTTAAAAATGTTACGGCAATATTATTATGATCCTTTTTCTGCATCTGTAACAAAACATCTTCCACATTTAAAAACAGAAGGATGCTCTTTTTCTCTTTTGGAGAATTCTGTTAACAAAGTCTTGGTTTAGCTCTAATGTAAAAATTTACAAACTCCGGCCTCTTTTTTAAAAAAAGTGGTGAATGTTCACTGTCTCACTGCAGGTTAAACAAGGTTGCTCTAAGACTGCAATCCTGGACTTAGATGGCCACCACTATTAGGAACCTTGGTAATGAGTAAATGTATGATAATGAACTTTCTTAATGTCTGCTGTAATGGCTGTTATGCACCAGTGGCTGTTTTGCATTACATTGCTTCTTTTTCCCTCTTCTTTTTATTTTATATTGATTTTTTTTCCAGGTAATTCCTCTATATTGCCCTACATTACTGTTATGAATGTTTTGTTTGGCAATTATGTGGAAAGTGCAATAAAGTATTACAAAAGTAACTCTGATCACTCCCTCTATGTTCCTTATAAAATGAGGCTCTTATCCCCACTCACTTCTGCTCAGAAAGTGTGTATGTGTGTGTGTGTGTGTGTGTGTGTGTGTGTGTGTGTGTGTGTGTCCATGTTAGTGCGATAAACTCATCATATCCAGCTGTGTGTGAATTAAATCAAAGCTTTCATTTCCCTACATCTTTCTTTATTATTTCTTGTTCCTGACATTATTTGTAGGGCATGCACTGTAAATTGTGCTGCAATGCACAACAGTGTTACATTAAACTACTGAGCCTGCACCTGAGGACCACCACAAGGATACAGGAACAGTAGGGAAATGAAGTTAATCTAATTTCTGGCAGTAGATGTTACCATTTGCATACATATTGGCTGAGTAATTTCAAAGGCAACATGAAGCTTTGAGAGATAAACCAAAACAATACCTAATAATAATAAAGCAAATCCTCAACAATGAGATTTACCCCACAGACTCTGAGCAGGTGCTCAGAAGGAAACAGGAAGCAAATGAGACCAAAATAACAAAAAAAGCAAAATTGGGCAAAATCCATCCACATATAAATTACAGCATTAAAACTAGTTTAAAGGCAAATCATAACTTTCAAGTTTGCCTGAAGGTGACAGTCATGTTTCTATTGTTTCATATAGAAACCAGGGTGAGTTTGTTGCCCTTGACCAAGTTCAGCACAGCTCACTCAGATCCTTTTAATAACTCTCCAATTGACTTCAAATTAACCAGAACCCGTTATAGAACAGAAATTTCCCCTGTTGTGTGAGAAAGGGTGTCACCAAGACATTAGCTTTTTGACTTTCTCTCTCTCCCTCCCTCTCTCTCTCTCTGTCTCTCTTGCTCATCCTTTCTTCCTTTCTCTTGATGATAAAGGGCTCTTTTTAAGGAGAACAGAAAGCTTGTCAGGATTTGGCCAGCTGGGGAAAGTCATTTGAGGCCCAAATTGATGCGCTGGGGACTCTCAATAGTATCTCTCCAATAGTGAGGGCAGGATAGAGGGAGACGTGGTGGCCGCGACATTGTTCCTCGTAAATGGTTCTTTATTTCATAGGCGAAATTGGAAAATGAGCAACACCGCTCATGGCTGCTGCTTTGCTGGGCAGGATGGCCATGCGTAAAATAGAACACAGAGAAACAGGAGCTGCTAATATCTTAACAACTAAAAAATGTAGCGCTCTCCTACATCATGTGCAGTTTTACAGGGAATGGGAACACATGCAAATAAAGTCTCTATAAGTTATAAAGTCAAGGCTGTGTGTGAACACCATCCATCATGCTGACGGGGTGTGGGCAGCCTGCAAAGACATGAATCCATACACAGCCTGTGAGTGGCTGAGCCAAGCCTCTTGGACCATGACTGGCAAGGAGAGGCCTGAAGGAAGTGAAGCATTTCAAATCACAAGATCTCCAAATGCAAAGTGTGTGTGCACATGTGTTTTTCTGTGAGGAAAAATTCTGTGTTTGCTGATGCAGGTGTCAGTCTGCTGTGCCGTATTAAAATGCCAGTAATTTGTTCTTTCTCTGTCTTTCTGTTTGTGTGTGTGTGTGTGTGTGTGTGTGTTGGTGCTCTCCATTGTGCAGCTGCGATCCATGAGATTCAGGCTGAGCTGTCACTCCGCTAATCTCCCCCAGTAGAAATACAGCTTGGAAAATGTCATCTGAACATTCCGAATTGTGTTTACACTCGCTGCAGGTTCCATCGCTTCTAATTTGACAAGTCATTATCACCCATGCTTCTCTCCCTCTTCCCTCTCACCGCCCGAGACACAAAAAAATAAAAAAAGGAGGAGGAGGACTGGAGGAGACAAAACAAGGGCATTAAATTCCACTCACAGACACACAAAGGTGCTTTCATTTACCAGGTAATCCAAATTCCTAGGCTATAATAGGAAGGATTAATGTTATTTTTATTAATAAACATAAACTAATTTGCATTATATGTCTCTATAAACTTAACATCTTTCAAAAATCATTTCCATAGGCCTGCACACTTCTAAAGAATACAAAAACTAGACAGAGAGCTCTAATGGTAAAGCTGTTAGCTGTCTGAACAAAAACCAGCAGCTGGTGGCTTCATATGTATTTGGAGAAGCACATGGCTCTGCACACCCTCAGTCCCACAGCCAAGTTAGCAGAAGAAGGGGCTGCAGTGGCACAAATTCAGTACTGGGCCTCACACAACAAGTCCCCGAAATCTAATGACAAATTACAACGTTAGTCTATGCCCTCCAGGACGCCAAATATAAGCTTATTTTCATCTGACGCCAGATGCCATTGACAGGCCACGTCTGAGCTTGATAAAATCTGTTCTTTCTAAGATTCTAACAGACGCAGGCTCTCAGCAAACAGACTGCATTGATAAGTCCAGAAAAAAAAAGCCCCAGCCACCCCAATCTTGAAAAACTTCCTGACACTGAACTGTCTCCTCAAAAGTTTAGTGGGCCGTTGCATTTCATCTCCTCAGGGTTTGCGAACGAGCCTATCTCATGACCTCTATTACCAGGCATGCAACTTCCAGCCTCGGGGTAAAAACTCCAAAATTCACAATCTAACTGCAGACAGGGACAGAGGAAATGGGGTCTTAAATAGAGGCTACCACCACGAACACTCAAGACTAAAGTTTTGCTGTGTTGTTCTAACTGTATGACTGTGCTGATCCCTGCAGATCGGCCCTTTGGCTCAGATTTGTACTCCACTGTGGCTCAATACATGGAGCTATCCATGGTGCTGAACAGCCACGTGTATAACGTACAATTATCCTGATGCAGACCACAGTATGCAATATTCATGGCTATATGCATGTGCCTCACTTGGCTGTCAAGTCGGTTGCATATAAACCAGTGTGTTACTCTGGTCATCAGCATTTTCCATTATTTACCAGGTTTTATAATTCATTAGGATGATTTATTTATCTGTGACATTAAGCATCACAGTGATTCAGTGTGAATGTGGTCTCAACAGACAACTTTTGTTTTGTTTTTTATTAAAAGTTAAATGCACAATATGTAATCCCTGCCGCATGAGGTCTCTCAATCATAACAATGAAAACAACAAATGTAGTTTGATGACCCAGTGAAGTAGTGTAGCATCATGGGATTTGCTTATTTCATTGTTAAACAGGCACCACTACAGATGAAAATCTATCTGACTGGCTCTGACAGAAATGTTCGCAGACAAGGTAATGTATTAAAGTTTTAATCAAGTTACATTTAGTCATGTTTGCAGACCGCTATCCTCACTCTGACCGGTGTTACCCTGGAAGCTAGGATCAGGCGACAAAATTAAATGCAGCATTACTTTAAATAAAAATAGGGATTTTTGTGAGTTTAAACATTGTTAGACACATTTGGTATAATATTTGTGTTAGTACACAAGTCTGTTTCTTTGTTTCTTTGTCCCTTTGGAAGCAATAATGTTGTTTTGTAGTGGGATAGTTACATTTTGCCAGTTAAAGTCATTTTGTTAAGTGGTGTGGTGGTGTGGATAAATGGAGCCAAGAGAAAAAAATCCAATTTAAATGTTTTTCCTATTGGGCTGTTGTATTTTTTCTTTACAATGACCTCCCACAAAATTAGAACTCAGGGTAAAAAGAAATGTGTGTCTAAGAAAAAAAAGAAAAAAAAAAAGAATAAATAAATAAAATCATGGCCATGGTTGAATAAGAAATGTGACGCTAAATCAAGGTGATGGCAGGAGAGCTGACAATGAGAGTGAGGGTGGGAGAGGGATGGAGGCAATGACCCATCCATCCATCCAGTCAGTCAAGAGACATCTCCAGTGGGAGTGACGTTCGGGGCCAGAGAAGTTAATGACACTACTGCCCTAGGCTTAGACCCAGGCACCGTGCCCATGATCATATCGCATGCATGCACACACACACACACACACACACATAGAGAGAGAGAGAGAGAGAGAGAGAGAGAGAGAGAGAGAGAGAGAGAGAGCTCTCAAATGATTTATATTGGAACTTGTGTGTTTTAATATATCGTGCTTCGCCGGCAAAGAAAGAAAGCAAACAGCCATGAAGGGCTGAGTCAATGTGAGCGCGAGGTCCACCCATCAATCCACACACATCATCTGATTCTGCTTATTGTCTGATAACACAAGGTTGAACAGGTCGATGAAAACCTGTAAGTGGTATCATTCAATCCACCAAGGCGTCGCTAGTTTTTCTACTGTTTCACCTCATACTCCCTTCTTCCCCCTTTTCCATACATTCTTGCTCCCCACATCTTCACTCCACAGTTTTTTTCACTTTTTCTTTTGTCGTTACTGTGGTGTTATCAGTGGGTTAACAAGGTTAGAGATCCGCAGAGAGTGACCACTTATGTACAGTAACAAGATAAACCGAGGAAATGCTTCTTCTACCGACAACGACACAGTTTAGTGTACACACATTTATAACTTACATCCCCACCAAAAAAGCCTCTGTTCCTGCTTAACCCCCCATTTTTCTCTCTCTCTCATTACAGGAACCACAGGGTGGGCAATGAAGCTCCAGTATGTTGCCCCTGCTGAGTTTAACTCCCTTGGTTTCTTTCCATCACACCTTCCGGCTTAAACCCTTCATCGACCCTCATTCGATCTTCTATTCATCCTTCTTGTACTCAACCCTCATTTAATCCCTACCTTCACTCTGAACACTTCTCATCCCAACATCCCCGATCCTCCTCCAGCCCTCTCACCTTCATTCACACTGACTAATTAGCATACAAAATGGGCATTGTTTTTGCTTCAGACAGCTGACAGCGCAGATACAAAGGCAGCAATTAAGAGATAAACAGAAGAATGAAGAATCACCGAAAAGTGTTTGTGCATGTATACGTGCTTTACTATGTGCTAATTATATATGTAAGTGCTGTGAGTGTATATGCACTATCTACAGAATATGTATTACATCACTTGTATAGAGGGAAACGACAAATGAGCAAGTGTTGAAGATGAAAGAACATTTTCAATTAAGATGAGTATGAAGCCTGCTTCATTAATAATGCAAATCATTACCCCCATTACGATACTGCCCCAGTTTAAAGACACTATATGTGAATGTGTGTTTGCTTGCCAGCTTTTGCATGCAAGCACACATCTAGTGTGTAAGTAAAATGGATACCTCAAGTGATTTGGTGCCAATGCTTCATCCCTAGTTAATGGCCAAAGGAAAAAAGCTTTACAGCCTCTCAGAATCCTGCACAGCCCGTGTGTGTATGTGCATAGTGAATGCATGCTTTGTTGCACCTGCACACTAAAGCAGGGAGGTGCAAGCGAGAGAGAAAAGAGAAACAAAAGAGACAAAAAAAAGACAGAGAACAGTGAGATAGGCAGACTTGTCCAATGCGTTCCTCTAAAATATTTATGCAACTGGAGATTTCTGTCCCTGATTCGGAGTCCAATTAAAGTTTATCTCTAAATGAATGTGCTTGTGCTGGAGCCAGGAGGGGAGGCAGCAGCAGTCTGCAACAGAGGCAAACACAATACAGCAAGTCTGCCACTTTACTGTCTATATTTCATAACACCATACTGCTGCACACTCAGAGTAAGCACAAACAACAAAAGCATACAGGGAGTATAAATACACAGACACACCACCTTCCTTCATGAATGCAGTACACCAACAATATGACATCATGTGCTTGTTTGCAATACTCATGCAGAAATTATAAACTACAGCATTCAATGCCACAACAAGCTCCCGACATTAACTTGCCAGCCAGGAATTAAAGCAATCCCCCTTACATCTAAAACTGCTGAATTATTCAGCAGCTCGCCA
>JAQLOL010000005.1:8083282-8097845 GCA_029783665.1 Naso thynnoides | reverse complement strand
CTTTTGGGTGGGCAATTCTGAGACAAATGACACAAATCCCAACATGCACTGCTCTCCAGTGGCACACCAGTATAGTCTAACTCGAAGGAACCCCATAAACATCCAGGAAACAAGGGGAGAAGAGTGATTTACAGAAACTGAAGCAATGAACTCAGTGGCAGAAATTAACAGAAATTATACTGATGAACACAACACTGGTTTTCTTGTCGCTCCGTCTCTGAGCTTCCTGCTCTCCCCCGGCCCGGAGAGCAGGGAGGGCAGTGCCTGTGCGGCAGCTTTAGATAGGAATTAGCAGCGTTTCATTGTGATAGTGATTGAGTATGGGTCCCCAGGGCGGGTGTGCTCATTGTTACCAGGGCTTGTAAATCTACAATAATCCTCCCAGCGCAGGCCAGAAACACACACATGAATATTGTACATACACACATACATACAAACATTGTACATACTGTACATGTTTGCTTATTTCTTTCAGACAGAAAATTTTTAAATAAAAATAATTCATTTGAAATAATCCAACCCACATGCGTTTTTGATCCAGAGTTTTTTAATCAATCAGAATATCTATACATTCAGGGCCTGTGCCTGAGTTTGCCTCTTGTGGTCCGTGTGAATATGATCAAAATGACTATGTTATGCAGAGTTTTGTTCCTTATACTAACTACAATCCATGCTAACATTTGGCCTCCACCCACGCATCCACCCACACCAACACGCAGACACATGGTCAGTGAGACACAGTGAGAGTGCAAGACTGGTTTGCAGCTTGCTGACTCCATCTCTTGCAAGCTTCTCTCGGTCAAGGTTCACCTGTCTATGCACTTTACATATTTCCAAATGGAATGTTCTAGTTTGTGAACTGCACTGAGCTGGCACAAAAGATCAATCCAAAAGCCTGATCAGCAAAGGTTAGCAAGTACTTCAGCCTGTACTGGAGAGTTGAGAGGAGGCAGCTGTATGGTCCTTGTTCTGTACACAGCAAAGAGGATGGCAGCTTTAGAGGAGTAAAAGCCACAATCCATTAATCCCTGTCCTTTAGGAGTTGAGAACTGCAGTATGTTTTCCAAGCTGAAAGCTGAATTCATCATGTTGTTTTCAAAGCTTAACTGTCAAAGTATCCCAACATAAATGACTAAGAATAAAAAATACAAGGAAAAGACAAAATGAACATAAACACACGATTGACACAACTGCAAAGTTAAAGTTATGCTGCTGTGGACAAAATATTTGGTATTTGCTTTACTAAAATCACCAATACAAGGATTTTAAATTAAACTAAAAAATATAGACAAATTCAAATCAAATATGATTTTTTTTTACTTTATCTGCCAGTTTAAGAGACTAATTGCTCAACTATGTTCACCCTCCAGTTTCTGTTAAATCTAAGTATTAGCTGTCATATTTATGTAAATCTTTTTTAAAGGAATAAAGCAAGAAAAAACAAAACAAAAAAAACAGTAAGTATTCTTTTCTCCAAACTGCACTTAAAAACAGTAGTTGGTTAGATTTTACTACAGAAAATAAAATTTTAAGCAATCAAATAGAAGAGGACAATGATAAATACAACAATTATTTAATCCAACAACAACTGCTTGAGAAGTGAAATTAGTTACAATTACATGAAAGGATGTATTGCAATACGTAGCGCTGTGTAATTTGATCCTGGTTGTTTAAAGTGCAATAAAATACATTCAATTCAAATGCATAAAAAAGTAATAAAAAACAGCAGTCATTAGCATGCCCTGCCCTCGGTTTTGTGCATGCACTCATCCGTGTCCACAGACACACAGAGCTAGTGCAGCAACCCACACTGAGAAACTGTATCTGCTGCTCTCTATATACTATATTCATATTTAAGCACACAGTGGGTAAAGGCTCCTCTCGTGTGCACAGTAGGTGTTGTGAAAATAAATATTTTATACTAGAATCTAATTGCATTTTGTGGCCCTGAGCGCCCTACTAGACAATCTACAATACTGCTCTAATGGCAATGCTCCCCAGTGTATGTTGGGAGGGTGCTCACACACACACACACACACACACACACACACACCCCTACATACACACACATGCACCAACAGTTTATGAACTCAGCATCTGTGAAGCTCTCACACATCTGCAGTGTGTGTCTGTAAACCAGTGGTTCACACGGGTCCATAGGTCATGGAGCTGTGTGGGTTTACATGTATGTGAAAGAGTCTGTTTACACATTCAAAAGAAGCAGAATAAACCGAGACAGAGTCTGCGAAGCATACAGTGGTGTCACAGAGGACTGGATGCGCCCTTTCTGTTCTGTTTATTGACCGGAATGGCCTTGTAAATCCCACACGAGAGGGTTTTGAGGTTAAACATTACACACATACAAACACACATACAGACATGCTATAATGTACTTTGATAAGATTAATTCCTCAGCAAGGGATCTATGTATCCTAAAAATATTGACCATGCAGCGTCAAGAACTAGCACAAATAAGCAGACAAACATAGAGATAACTAAATCCTGTTTGGCCTGTCAGCCACAGAGATTAAGCATTGTCCTCCGATGATGGCCTTATTGACAATTGACAGAGCCAGACTTGTATAATATGAGAGAAAGACCGGATCAATATCCACCACAGGGGCCAGCACCTACCACTCAAATGAGGATTTGACCCACAGGAACAGGAGCCTGGAAAAGCTCTATCTACACCAGAGGCCAATTCGCCGACAAATCCCAAGCCCCTTGCTTTTAATAAGGGAATCAAAATAATCGTAAGAGCACAGGCCGGCGTTGGCTTTGTTTTTGTGTCTTTCAACATGGCCTGATGGATAGTGTAAAGAGCCGAGTCTGGGCCAGCATATCCCTCCATACACACAGAGACAGAGCAAACAAACAGATAGTCACATAGTCAAACATCATTTTCTAAAGGTGGAGTTGTTAAAACAGAAGGACTCAAAACAGTAAAAAAACACAGTCCAGAGTGAGTCCACAATACTTGCTCCTGCTGCATCCCTGCTTGTGTTCAAGCCTATACTGCAGGGCTGCAGAGGTCCACAGAAATCCCTGTAGGATTACCCAGAATGGCTGCATGTGCATCAGTGATGCATAGTCACAGGGTGGGCTCAGTGCAGCACACAACTCGATATGGTTTTGTGCTGGCACACAGCCAGCATTTACATATGAATAAATATGAGGAAAAAAATCAAATAAATAAAAGGAAAGCAGGGGAAAATAATCCTGTTAAAGATCAAACAGCAGGCTCCCTTCACCCCTCCTTCTGCTGTTCTCTGTTCCCTCAGTTTTTCCTCAATTTATACCTATATTCCTTAGCTGCTCTGTGCTCCCACCTTGCTCTCCTTTTCCTCACTTGTCTTCCAAGCAACTAAACCTTCACTTTCAATATTCATCTCCAGCTCTCCATCTTTTCTCCCTCACCCGCCATCTTCCATCTCCTTTTTCGATTTCATGGCCAGCCATATCTTTAATCTCGCTCTTCTTCCCCCTTTCCCCCTGTCCGACGCTCCCTCGCCGCCCTTCCTCCCTCCCTCTCTTCTCTCTAGTGCAGAACTAAATGGAGATTAATGAAGGGAGGAAGATGTGTCTGTCATCCAGACAGTCTGATGCAGCCACCACAGACAGTGAAGTACTGGGTCTATTCAAAACACACCAGGGAGAGCTATGCACTAATACTTCTCCAGCTGAGAGGAACTACAGATTAGCCTTCCACTTCTATTTAGATTATTTGTAAATACTAACCATACCACTGAAGCATGCATTTCTCTCTGCAGTGATATAAAGTGCATGGATTTTCTACCCTCTCTCTCACACTCTCTCACTTTTATCCTATCATTGTAGGATATTCAGAGCACACCCCAGTGTCTCATTTCCTCCCTAAGTTTAAATCCTGACAACTGACGACCGCTCGCTGCTCACACGCCAGTCAAACAGCTCTGATAAGCCCCGCAGGAAATTGACTTGTATTTTAGAGCTTCATCTCTCACATCACATCCTTCCACCACCCATCATGCCCTTGGTTAAAGGTCAAGAAGCTTTCACTAATCTCATATGCAAATTTGCGCCTAGTACAGTGCGAACATGAGGGTGCTGTATGAACCATGTCCATAATTCATGAGCCATTACCAGCGACAAGTTACACTTATGTTTGAACACAACTTTCTACTGATATTGGCTTTCCGGGTACAGTCACTGCTAGGTAAAAGCATTAAAAGAGTCTTAATAGTAAGCTGATATTTGTGTGGATGGTGCATGTGTGTGCGTGTGCAGAAAAGCATGAAGGAGCTGAGGCTGCTGCACGCCGCATGAAATATTAAACATGGATGGCAATAAAATGCTTCGGAATTGCTTGGTCATCTTCTTAACATATCATAACCTTTCTCCGCTTTTATTTCTATGATATTACGTGGCCCGATCGTGATGACACTATGTGTGTTTCATTTGTGTGTGTGTGTGTGTGTGTGTGTGTGTGTGCATGAGCGAAAAAGGGAAGTGCACTCATCTGAACACACTTACCGAATGGCTTGAATTGAAAACAAACATTCTGATGAGGATGATGCATTTACTCACAAGGTAATTACAAGCATCAATTAAAACTCATCCACAAACAGGCCCGCGTATGTCACGTTTTAACACTACAATCAACTGCTTATACCCACACACACTATCAAGCCTCACATAGCCTGTGTGGATTAGCAGCTGTTTATGTGTGCAATATATTCATCTATCTATTGTATTCGTTCTCTCAGCGTGGCTGGATGATGCTTTCAGGGCGCAGACGTCTCCTCTGGAGTTTTTCTGTAGCAGTGTGCGCGGCAGCCAGGGGAACGCAGCAGGGGGACCGGGCTCATGTGACTCAACTACTGGTGAGAAAGAGGCAGGAAAGTGACAAGCTGGCATGCACAGCCGGGACTGCAGTTAAGTCGAAAGGAAGACTCCTGTGAGGCTACTGCTGCAGACACAACTGGAGCTGAATTACATGAAAGCATCTGCCCTGTTCAAATGAATTTCCGGTTCCTGTATCTGTTTCCGATTTCACAACATAACAAGAGTTTAAGGAAAAGACTGAAAAGGCCTGAAATCAAAGAGGTGTTTGCCATCAAGTTTGGAAAGATACAATGACTTAAAAGCTATGGGATTCAATATTTTTGAGGCATGACCTGGCAGAAATCCTTCATCTGTAATGTTAAAGTTGACACTCATGAGCATCTTCTCTGAGCATTTTGCACCACTGCTGTACTTCCCTTACTTTTTCTACATGATATGAATGAATAAGCTGAATCTTTTATCTTTGAAAGCAATGATCGTAGAGGGGCATTGTTTTTAGGAATCTCCTCATCTCTCATTAGTAAGAGATAAGGAAACACACACAATAAAAGCACATGAATACACATGCACTCATAACCCTCCTCTTTCTCCTTTTTCTTCAGAATACCACAGCAAAAAATCAACATCATTAATTGTCATGGAGTGATCCCTTCTTGCTGCATCCCCCACCTCCTGTTCATTTTTTTTCCACATGCATTCATCCTTCATCCAAATCAGCCTGAGGGTGATGCCTGTGTCGGGTCTGCTCATCTGTGACACTTACATAGCAACTGCTGGGACCCTGAACCCAACTCCCATTCTGCACACCCACATAAACACACACACACAGCAAGCCGAGAAGACCACATGGAGCCGACCTATAAAGCACAACCACATTAGTGTCACATGGGAATGTGAGGCTAATGGTTTTGCTGTTGATGGTTATGGTGAGCCTTTACTGTGGGCTTAAGGGCATCACTCAAAAAGAGCTGCTTATTCAACACCAAACCTTAAAAAACTGACATTTATTTTCATGACGCTCCTGACTACCTGCGTCAAAATAAGATAAAGAGCAGGTCAACTACAATTGACTGGGGCGATGATGAACTAATGACCAGTGCATTACTCTCACAACACGGCTGAAAGAGGTTTTATGAATAATAAAGAAACATTTAGTTTTGTTTTAACATAGGTATAATACCATATGTCTTATTCTACACTCAACAAAATCACTACTAATATCATGAGAACATCATCAGAAATATTGTGTCTTTAACAGGTTAACAGATGATCAGACAGTTCTAAAGTTAAAACTATCTCAGATTATGTGGAATTTAACAAAATTTCCGAAATTATCAACATTAACGGGCTGGCCACTGCAGCGACCTGCTGGATGTCACTGCACTGCAAGCAACGTGGCAAACGCTGAGCCAATTGACCTTCTAACCCAATTTACCTTCCAACCTTCCAACCTTCTGCCCTTCTAACCATAAACCTAAAACTTACTCCAGCCCTGGACAAACGTTTTATGGAGGTTTCTGACCAAATCTGGTGTTATGGGGATCACCAAAGTTTTGTGTAGGGGTGTTGGCCCAGTGGCAAATGCAAATGAACATCTTTGTACTCCCCTGTTATTGGTTGTGTAGCTGCGGTCGGTCTGATAAGATCAAGCTATTGATCTTCTATTGACCAGTTTTTTGCGGAACCCTGTGCAGTCCTCACCACCACAGTCTAAAAGACTACTAACATTGAAATGAATTAATGTTTTCACTGAAAGACTCTTTAACCTGAAGTCATAGTGCTTACAGTCTGACAGTGCAATGGATGACTGTGATAAAATTGTTTAGATAAGGCAGCAGGACTGTGAGTTTCGTCGACACCAGTGAGATCGTTTAATTGCCCATGTTGTTCTCCTTACTCAACGCTCCATATCTCAACAATGAAACTAGTGAGTCAGTGTTACTCTGACTGATTAAAATGATGGTCAAGGCTACAAAGGCAACAAGTTGGAAAATAAAGTTGAAATAAAAAATCTGTACACCTCACAAAATCAGGCCACTTCTTTCTCAAAGAAAGCAGATGGCGGGTTCATCGACAGAGCAGCGAAATTATCGCCTGTTGAAGCCTCTGCAACACTCTTATCACCACCGTCTGCTCTCTAATTGAAGGATTAACCAAGGCAAGGCCTGCTAGCTTCAGAGCTACAGTTTCAGACTTATGCATGCAAATACGGTATTGCTGGCCTTCTATTCAGGATAAAAATACAGAATATTGCTGCTCTGGGGCAAACTGAGAGTATGAGTGCCTTGCTTCAGCTAAATCAGAAAGAGACAGGGACAGAAAGTTAACCACAGTCAAGGGGACGTATTGTGATTATTGTGGAGGAAAATGTGTCCTGGCATTAAATATGTAAAGCCAAGGAAACTGCTATCTTCCTATTAATCTCAGCTTTAGTCTTTACCTCAGTCCCTTCCTCCCTTTGTAATCACAGTGCTTCCTTGTTATTATTTCATGTATCATAATGTTATATTTTTGCTCTACTTTGTCTAGCATTTAGCATGCATTTCTGCCTCATTCATATGCTAATAATCTTATTTTAATTCCTTTTTGCCCTCCCTTTTACTTGCAGTTTTCACTTTCTCATCCACAGTGTTAATATCGGCATTCCTCTAATTCCACCCCACCCACCCCCCACTCCCCATCCTCTTTCTCTCGTCTTCCCATCCTCTTTTGATCTGTGAGCTGAATTATTCCATCTTACCCAGGCTTTTAATTCTCTTGATTGAGCCAATTACCTTCTGGCTGGATCAATGTGGGAAAGGTAATGATTTAAATGGCTGCCGCATAAAGCCACATAACCGCTTTAACTGGTGCAAAAGGGAAAGGGAGGGAGGGGAGGGGAGAGGAGAAGGAGGAGGAGGAGGAAAGAGCAAAAGAAGGTGGTTTAGCAGAGGGAGGGAAATGAATATCTTCTCTTTAGCGCTACCGTGCATGATTCAGCATGTACGTTTAAGTGCTTCATTTTGTGCCCCTGCCTCTACCAGGTGTATGCTACAATGTAAAACCATGCAAGGGAGGCAGACTGTGCAAACCCACTTTCCTCAGGGATTATCTAAAATGTACGGGCTCTGTGAAAACTGGGTCAGTCTGATCCTAAATGGTGCATCCGTAGCAGAAACCCACTAAGTCAATATCCTTCAGTATCTCACAGTCCCTCACTCGCTTGTCATCCTAGCCCTCGCATGCACCTCTAGTTCATCAAACATGTACAACCCTGAGAACACGCACTTGCATATCGTACATGTGCACACACAAACACGCATACTTTTCCCCATCATTGCAACTTGTCATCTCCTGTTGAGTGAGCTGTCCCATCCTATTTGGCCATCCTCCTATCTATTATTGATGTAATGGAGCATTGTATCTAAATGCAGCTCTGCCTGTGACAAGCACTTCAGCCCGGAGGGAACCAGGGAAACAGGCCAACGGCTGCAAGCTCCTGCCGGGTTCGCTCTGGGGGCGAGTCAGTGTAAGGATGAGTGATTGGGAAGGTGGTTATCTTGGGCTTGGACTTGGCCTGACACAGATATGTAGGCAAAAAACTTTCCCCTCATCTGCATCATCACAACTCATCCTTAGACACGGAATATGTACATAAAAGTCTGCATTTTATACTTCGACACAGGTGTTATTATGTAAATTTTCCATATGGTTGCATTCAGAAAAGAAAATCTACCTGAGAGGGATCAAAGTCCCTGCAGGAAAACAGCAGACAAACATTATTACATGAAGACATAAAAAGTGTTCTCAGTTCTTTCAGACTGTAGCAGTGATGGATTTTAAAACAGATTTTGCAGTTGAAGACTTCATTGATGATTGCTGCGAAACTACTAATAAATTTATCAGTGATCTGATCCTGCATTAGAAAAATTTGCTGCTTATTTTACAGTCCAACAGTGTCAAGCATCATATGGTAATAAAGAACCCTGTTTGCTGAAATGCTGTATTAAAAACATTTTGCTGGATCTTTAGAAATTCAGTCATGCATTTAACATGAATGATAGATGAAAATAAAAGCATAAAGAAAGCTGGTCTGATAATTACTGTCATGTTTTTTTCTGAAGTGTGAGATTTTTAGGTAATTTTTATACTCCGAGCTGACTTTAGAAGCCTCTCCTTAACAACTTAAAGTTGGCTCATTTACAGTATTCTAAACTATAAAGTAAAACTAGACAACTTTTTTGGCTTAACTTCGTCATTATGATTTATAACCTGACTTAACAGTGTAATAGTGGTTGAAAACGACACAACTCGCCGCTTAATTGGTCTCCAATAAGCCTTGTTTTTACCATGATATTTTCTTTGCCGCTGGGACAAGGGTTTCGCAGAACAATGAAAAATCAGTGACACTCCTCGTACTCTCTGTCCTTATTCACAAGTCTATGCTGTCCCTCTTGGCGACAGGTGACGTCAGCATGAGCTGATTAGCTCACCGTGCTCTGACTTGCCTCTGCCAGCGACAGAGTGTCTGCAAGCCACACCATCAGCTAACTCGAGCTGAGACGGATCTGTTTCCTCCGCAGCAGTTTTCAAACATTTGCTATTGTTTTGTCTCCATTCAAACTGGACTTATAAGAGAGAGCAACAACAAACTGAATAAAGCGCGAGCTGGCGCAAAATGCTGCAGCACATTTGCTTCCCAACAAGTCTGATGCTACAGCTAACATTAGTTGTAACATTTGCAGAAGTTATCTACTGCAACTTTGAACTGATTTTACTGATTTATTTTTTAGTTAGGGTAAAACAGCGACACATTCACAGAGTGCTTGAGATGGGTTTCATTGTTGTTAACATCTTACCTATTTTTTAACCTCTGAGAGGTTGTTCACAGGTTGAGTGCAGTAGAATTACAAGTGTTTGAGAGGATTAGTAGTACAAGGACAGATGACTAATGTCTGGCCTCAAGATACAGCCAGGCTACAATAACCAATGACCTGCCAATGGCCGATCCTTATTTAATTAGCACTGTTTTTAATTACTTAAAGCAAATGCAAAGTGATTGACAGCAGTAATTACTTTAGTGCTCTGCCTCTCAAACATGCTATGTCTCTCTTTCCACTTACATTTCTTGTACAGTGAGTCTGTCTCACTGGTAACTCATGAGTAAATCATTAGTTGAGTACTTCAAATAGCCACTTGGTCAATTAAACAAGGTGACAGTGGGCACAGACAAAGAGCCTGTCAAAGAAATCAAAACACTTCACAATGAAATAAAAATGAAAAGACATCTTAAAATGAGATGCTTGACGGGCCACACTTCATGTCGAAGAATAACTCTGGTGTTCCAGATTTGGGATGTGTTCCATCTCAAACACTGTTTTCTTCTTATCATCCAAAGGCAGAAACTTAAACTTAAGCATCATGGTACAGTTCACTCAGTGTGAGCTGGAAGGCCCCTCGTCGCCTCTTTCTATGCAGAAACTCCTGCTGGAATTCTGTCCTTCTGTTTTCTGATTTCACACTAGCCAAAGTGCAGCACCTTCGTGGGCCATTTGAAGTCCAATGTCCATCTGAGCCACTTAACTGAGGACAAGGAGGCCGACAGCAGATTTGGTTACCACAGCAACTAGAGACCGGTTCAGTCTGGGAGGTCAGTGGTGATCAGTTCCCTTCAAGGGAGATGATGTTGAGGAGGCAGTGGAGGCTCAGGATAGTAAAACTGCCTCTCCAAAGCCATCGCTCTCTATCTCTGTTGAACAGGACTCTCCTTCTTCTGTCCAGGTAGATAAAAGACTGTATTTGACTCAGTATCATCTCTCTGCCCTGATTTCCTCCCCATACTCCACTTACTCTGTTTCTCTCAGTTGAATCTTAACAGTACTTTATACATCTAACGTACTTCTCTTTCTTGCATTCCTTCTTTCTCCTGTTGCAGTGTAGGTAAATAGTTACACAGATCTTTTTTACATGGATATATTTAATAACTGCACAGACATAAAACACTTACAGCATACGGTCAACTTGTGTCTAATATGCACTTATAACTTGACCTTTTAGTCTTGACTAAGACTAAGACACATGCAGAAGCAGGTTTCAGTATCTATACTCCTGATATGGGACAGCCTGCCAAAAGATTTGTTTTTAAAATTATCATTTGCATAGTTACATTGATCAGACCAAGTTAAAGTAGTTTATACTTTCTCCGAAAACAAATTGCTCAATACTGAATCATAAAAACTCCCATTTTCCTTTTTTTTTACTTTGCAGCATATTTGGTTATTAACAACATTTTAAATTCTCTGTTTGTTACTTTGTAGAGATCATATTAAAGTTGAAGATGGTCATTTCTGCTAACTAGCTAACAAGCTAACATTAGCTGTAGCATGAGACTAATTGGGAAGCAACGCCACTGCAGCCATTGACCCTAGCTCACGTTTTATTTCTTTTATTGTTGTTCTCTTTTAAGTCCAATTTTAACCAAGACCAAATAGATACAGGAAAAGTTGCAGAAGAAAAGAATGGTCCGTCTCAGCTCAAGCTTGGCTGACCAATGGTGTCGCTTGCAGACATTCTGTTCTCAGCAGAGGCATCACCTGTTGCTAAGAAGCACAGTCTAGACCAGCCAATTAGGACAGAGAGTACAGAGAGAGTCACTGATTGGGCAAAAAGAACGAGAGCAAAAGGATTTTTTACCAATTCTGAATACAGAGGCATGAGAAAACAGAGAGTTTGTGATACTCTCAAACCACATCTCTGACTAATAGCTGTCTATGGGTATTATGACATTTTTTCCAAATAGAACACAAAGAAGTTATTGATGTTTACCCAAAAGTTGCCAACAGCAACTTTAATTTAAAAGGTTGTTTAAAGTTATCCTCCTGTCTTTGTTTTACAGAATATTGCAATTTAAGTTGTTTGCAAATGAAAAATGTCTGTCTGCTTTTCACCTCCCATTGCTTTAATTAGTTTTCTCATAAGTTTAAACAGCATTTCTTTTATGAAAGATGATATATCAACAAAGGCCTGATAGAGAAGATTTTCTGCTTTACCGACTTGCTTTTAAAAATCCATTTGCCAATCTATGATAAATGGATAAAACAAACAACAAAGAATTAAAGCAGTCCAACAGCAGGGATCAGGAACAGGCACTTTGAAGCCAAGGATGGGTGAGACCCAGTCTAGACATGAGACTCTGCAAAGGTGTCATTTAGGATGACAGGACCAAAGTTTATAGTCCTTGCAAACCAGCATGTCCTCCAAGAATAAAATAAATAATTTTCTGGTAATGTTTATGGGGCATATTACAGGGGCAAAAGGCGGAGAAAATGTCAAAAGGCTTCTAAGTAGTGGTAGAGGACTTTAAGGATGAGCTGCTTCAGATCTCAGGAAGAACATTAGGGCTCTCTGCCCTCTACATCCACTTTCCTGTAGCCTCCTTACAGCGGGGCTCACCCGCTGTTGAATTCTGTGCCCTGCTGTAAGGAAGTGAGGTGAACAAGAGAAATATGCATCAGTGTTACTTTTATACATATGTGACTGTGTCCTTAGAGTGGAAGCAGCCAGGAGGCCTTTAATTAATATTCATTCCATTTGGGCAGTTGCATAATGGTGATGGAGCTGAATCTTAAGAACTAAAACACAAAATTACACTTTCAAAGACCTCCTACACAAACTGACCACATAGCAGAAAAAAGGATTTGATTAATATTACAATCATCTAATCTAAATGATCTCAAATCCACTATTGCAACTGTATTAATTACTTTATACAGCCAAATCTCCTCTTACAACAATCACAGTTGTATCACAACACTTATTGTTACCAGAACTGTTTTCAATAATGAGGGACTTGAGCATTAAACACAACAGGAAGTGGACTTGAAAAAAAGATTTAGAGGCCACAACAATGGCACATCTTGCACCTCTGCAGTGTAAATATAACGTGGAATTTGAAAATTAAACTATGTTGATAATCAGTTAATGTTCAATATATTAGGGATTTGAATTATTGTTGGACAAATTAGCACATAAATGGCATTTACTTTGGCACTGTGATTGGCATTTTCCACAGTTTTTGATGTTGTGAAAATAACATGATGAATAGTGTAATGCATTGCTAGTTGCAGACCTTATCTGAATGTGTTTATTGCTGCACATCTATAAATATTTATGTCCTTGTTAAATCTCTTTCCTTTATGTGGCTGTATTTAATTTGGTTAAACCTATGGATCTCTTATGGAGGCAATTTTAAAACTGAAATGTGCTGGAGTTGGAGTTTGTGACAACACTACCCAGTGATATCTGCATGTGCATAAATTCAGTTGTTTTCTTTCATTAATTCAAGATTCTGCTCCATTATGCATAATCCTGTTTTGTCTCTCACCCTATTTTTTGTTTTTCTGTCCACTCTGCAACTTCAGACCATTCACTCTTTTCTTGACTCAGCATCCAATAATCCTGCAGTATACACACCTTCCCAATATTGCAGTTTACTCCGCTTACCAGCCTACCCCTCTCTCTTTGTCAGCTCCTGCAACTCACCCTCAGATGGCATAATCCCTGTCATATTGTCACATTACAGGAGTTCAGATGCTAATGGCTACACTGCTAATCCAGCTGCCGGCAAGCCTGGACCAGTGCCCGTACCCACTCTGCCTGTCTCAGTAACAGCTGTGCCTTGCTCACTCATGCCAGCGATGCACCAGGGATCACAGACACAGAGCAGTCAGGCTGACGGTGGGTGGGAGGACTGGATGCTAAAGTGGGCATTACAGGGGAGGTCAGGAGGCCTTGAGATATGGTGAGGACTGCAGAGAAAAGATATGTGCTGGACAGGAAGGAGATGGAGGGGACAGACACTTTATAAGGTCTGTGCTGAAAAAGCTGAAGATAGAGGCTGGAAGGAGGTCAGGGAAACAAACGTGAAGGTCATTGTGCAAAGGTTTCTCAGAGTGTGATAAGATGGAAGTTGTGGCTGTATCCTAAAATAATATTTAGAAGTTTTAAAGAAGCAAACAGAGTAAATGAAAGACAGAAAGAACAAAAGGAAGAAAGGACTCACTCAGTGGAAGCAGATACAACCGGCAGCTTATCGAGCTGTGGATGTGAATGAGCCTTGGCAGGCAACTATGGTCATTACTGTCTCCTGCAATCTTTTTGAAATAAAATTTTTCCCATTCTATGGGAAGCAGGGAATGTTCTTAAGCTCTGGAGCATTTGGTGTTTTTTGTGAAGTTGTTTAAACAGCTTTGCCTTCCATTAGAGGAGGAAAATTGGTTTGCCTATAATATTAGTATAAAACAACTTATCAAAAATTTAAAGTGAATTAAAATCTCCTCCTTTTCAATAAAACATCTGCCCGAAAGCACCATCCCATTAACAAAAAGCAGGCGTTCAGCTACTTCAAAATAATTCAGCTAATTTGGCTGAAACCTCTGGGTTCAATTATTGATGAATGTAACCTACAAGAGCCAGGGATGAAGGGGGACACTGAAGTGGACTGAATACATGATCAGGGCTATGAGAGCTCTTTTGGGAGGCGTGGTGAGTTTCTGTGGATAGGAGGCGTCCTTCACACTTTCACCTACAACATTACACTCCACTTTGCCGCCCATTCTCTCACATAATAATGATGAGCTTTAGAAGGGCTTAATGAAAGTGTCCCCTCCAACACTAACAGATTTATGTGTGTGTGTGTGTGTGTGTGTGTGTGTGTGTGTGTGTGTGTGTGTGTGTGAGTGTGTGTGTGTGTGTGTGTGTG
>JAQLOL010000005.1:7967466-7978064 GCA_029783665.1 Naso thynnoides | reverse complement strand
TCATTTACATTAAAACATTTCCTTTATCATAATTAATTATAATCAACACAAACAAACATTTACCTCAATCTACCAACCGAGGGCGTAAACTCTACTCCAATCACGGCACGTCAACTTGCTCTCATCACTGGCAGTAAACACAATATACTTGCATTACATTCCATTACGCTCATGATCGCATTATTAAAACATACTTATAGTTTACATACTGTCTTTTTTTGTTTGACCAGTATCTAAATGGCCGGTGGCTGCCTGGCACAGCTCGGTGTGAGACGAAGAATGGAAAAGTGACGTGTGACGTCACCCATAGCCTTTACACCATTTCCGGAGCACCAGGAAAAACAGAATAGAAATCAAGCAGGTACAAAGACCCCCTGCTGGTCACTTACAGTATTCTTTTCATGGATGTTTCTATGTGCAAACACAACATACTAGTTGGGCACAGTTTTTCACCCCTCCCAGGGCATATAACTAACCTATACCACCACCTAAGAGGTGGCAACAGAGAGCCAATGGGTCATTGCAGAACATCTGTCCAAACAGCTTCAACCTCACCAGTTAGACAACACCCACAAAACAGAAGAAGACAATATTTAACTGCATAAGTGCAGGCTGCCAATACTTTCATTTGGCTTTTCCTGCCATCTTTTTTACATGACAGGATCCAACCCACACGGACTCAGATGGGTAACGCTGTGACAGATTTAAAAGATTTTTCAGAGAAGGCAAAAAAGCATGACAAAAATACTATCCACAGAGAAAATGCAGTGCTACTGCAAAGTTAACTTCCTGTAACAAAAATGTTTGAATACTTTAGTAGACTTTTGAGTTTTTAATGAGGGAGAAGGAGGAGCTGTAATTCGCTTCAGTAATAGACTTTTTATGGAAAAATCATGTCAAAGGAACAACATTTACATGACATAAAGTATGCCTCCATTTAAAAGCATATTTTACCTGCACCTTGTTTTACTTCTTATTTTTCTCCTGGTCACCGGTGGCCCCCCGCAGTGGATCTCTGCCCCCTCAGGACTCCTTTCTTCCCAGTTTGATGACCACTGGATTACACTCAGGGGAGACTGTGTTATAACTCTGCTGGCTCCAAATAGCTTCCAGCAGCACTTGTAATAAAGACAGATTTGAAATGATAAATGCCCATTTACACCTACACACTTTCTGTTGCTAAGAAACGCTACTTGTGAGCTAACAAGCTACCTGGTAATCTTCACAATCACTAAGCAACCACTCAATATGCTCCATGAACATGTAGTTTCTAAGATCTCAACAAATTTTGTTTTCTCAGTGTCTTTAAATGTTAATAAAGTTGCTGATTAGAGTTACAGTATATGATTCAGTACATGGATGATTTGTTATGATAGCTGTTGGGGTTAGATTTTGAAAAAAAAAAAGAAAAAAGGTTGCAGATACATGATTTGAAATCATTATAGTGTGTTAAACTAGATGATGTATGTTGTAAATTGCTGTAATATTTTTACAACTACTGAACAGAACACACAAAACAGTGCATTCTTTTCTTCCTCAGACATGGCTGCAACAAAGTACAATCACCACTGATGTTTGTGTCATTCTCATTTTGACATTTTGACTCGACCTTCTTATATGCTGAGGACTGCCAAAGCCTGACGTTTCCCCCAAACATTTCAGCTTATGATAACACTGAGTCAGTTAAACTGTGCAACAAATGCAAGGTAAGACCGATGCCACTGATTGAGCATTTCACCTTGCAGGATGAATGAAGAGGACAGTCATGCAGACACTGCAAAATCCATGATTCATCATCTCACCCAGGTAGGCCTGGTGATTTGTGACAGATGCTCTTAGCATTTGCATGAATGGCTTTAGTTCAGCTGTCGAAGCCTGATTGAAGTTTGTCCCGGAGAGGGTCAACATAACGCTGGGCGGGCACACAGGTGTCAAAATTTAGACCAGCTGTTCACCGTTGTCAGGACAATGTTTGTCCTTTTCTGGTGCGTCATCATCTCTGCAAACACCTGCTGGCCTGTCATAACCACAGATATCGCTCTGAACACAGCTTTGATCTACTTATGATACAGCAGAGATAATTCTAACTGAATGTTTCCCATGCAAATGTGCAAAGACACAAAACAAACAGAGAAGTTCTTAAAGAAAGAGACTTAAATGATTTTTTTCACTCACAGAACTAAACTGGAAAGTAGTTTTAATTTTAATCTGGCATTTGTCCACATCCACTGTCCTCTTGTAAATATGTTTGTAAATGAATAAAAAAAATTCATTGTTTCTTTTCTTGGAATCACACTACTTTGGAACTTTATATATATTTTTAAGACATAAACATCCAATACATGTGAACATCAGGCTGTAATGAAACTGTAAGCAGACTCTATTTTTGTCAGTCTGGGCACAGCGCAGATGCAGGTCTGAGTCCTGGGGGCAGGGAGCATAAGTAGGTGTGGCTACTACTAAAATTACTAAAGTAAAGTAATTACTAAAGTACTAGTAATTTGGCAAACAAAAATAAAGGTGCATCTGCAGGACTGTGGTAACGTAGGAGGAATAGTCAATTAGAAGGTGTGTCACTGCTGATTTCAATCATGGGCAATCAGATCAGTTCCTCTCATCCCCTTGTAGAACCCTGTTATGCATCTATTGTCAATTTCAGCTGAAGAAGGAGCAGACAGGTGCCATTAGTCAAACTTCAGGGAAGGAAACTGACATACTTGTACAGTAGGTTCAAGCCATAGCATGTATGTTTCATTATAAATGATTAATTAAATGTCATAAGCTGTCATAGTAAATAAGGTTAGTGTCACACACTGTGGCTTTGCATGGATGGGTAGAGAACTAAAATTGAATGGTTACCCTTTTGACTAATGTAATTACAACCTGAGTTGCTTGATGTAGACCACAGTAATGACAGTATGGAAAACAGGTGACAGTTTATTTGAACATGAGAAAAATAACCGAAATGACTGACTGAATGTAACCTTTTCAGTCATAAAAAAAGAATACTGACTCTTGTCTATCTGAATACAGGTACTTATATGTGAGCTCCTGCCTTTCATCCATGCTGACTACATTCAGTTGGCAGAGAGAGGCTGCTATGTCATGACATGCATCAACTGCCTGATTCACACCCAATTTAATAGACAATGGTCTGCTCTATATTTTACACCAGACCTGCCTGCGGGATTTTGGATAGGTCTGTTCATGTGCGCTCTTGCACACTAAAGCCATAAAAATGCACTTAGACTTGGTTTTGGCCAATGGAGGCACAAGTCCACCTCAGAAATAATACAATACAAAAATCAATAATGCAATACACCAGCATGTCTTTATTGATACGCCCTTTGTTGCACTGCACCATTGTCGTCATTCTGACGTCATTCTGTTTGTCTGTCTGTTAGTGAGCAGGATTACGGGAAAATTACTGGGCAAATTCCCATGAAACTGGGCCAAGGATTACCCATTAAATTCGGTGCAAATCGGATGTGTCGTTGCACCCATAGGGGGCGCTACATCTGTGTTTCTGATTTTAAATGGCAAACTCGGGGGTCATTACTCTGATCACTGCCAAACTTGGCATGAACATAGCTGCGAGTTCTGCCTTGAGTTTGGTCACACAGAGAAAAAAAAATTACAATGCACCTATAGGGGGCACTACAGCAATGCTTTACACTTTGCCTACACCTGCGCAAGTGCATGTGTTGGCGAAGGTATGCACTCTCTCTGACTGCCTTTCTAGTATTCATTATCTGTTTGTACAGCTGACTTTTCTAAATAACTGTGGTTGTTAACACATCAATAAACATTTATATCTCCTTTAACATTTTTTTGTTCACTATTAAATGTTTACAAATGAATAGAGCTGAGGAATAAAAATCCTTGACTTTGGTAAATAGATTCACTGAGGACTGTACAGGGAAAGGTGTTTTGATAATGTGTGTTTTTGTGTGTGTTTTTTAGAGTGACAGTGTAAGTGGAAATGTTTTTAAGTGGAACATCTTTCATTCAGTTTGAAGAGTGTTAACAGGTCATGTGATAGCTGCAGTGTATCTGAGCTGTAACAAACAGCACTACACAATGACAAGTACATGTTCAGTGTTCCATTGCAGCAACTTTATTATCTTTGTGAGTCTGTTCACACTGAAGACATGTTGGAACAACAACAACAAAAAACCATCCCTTGTGGTCCAAAAGCATTTTCCCAGAGGATCTCCTTTATAGAAGAGACATCTATAAAACTGTTGACAGGACATCTCTGGCTGCAAACAAACAAGCATAAAAAGTTACACAAGACCACACAACATAGAAGCTTTTCACCTTTTCTCACTTAATCCAAGTGAGTAGCCAACTGTCATCATCGATTGTAGTAGCTATCTGACTGTTATTATGGATCATAAGAGCATGTACGTATTTCAGTTGGCAAAGACTTTGTTCACAGCATTGCTGAGATTTAATATATTCATTATTCTCAGTTTTCCACTTCCTGAATTAACAGCATAGATAAAGGTGGTGTGGGTGGAGGTCAACTGCACCCTGAGGCTACATGCAGTGTGTCTCTAAGGTTTTGTCTTCACTAAGCCATACTCTCTTCAGAAATGTCCAATCAAATCTGAGGGATTTTATTTAAATTCATCTGAATGAAAACCCTACTTGGTCAGTAATACTTCACTTTACAAAAGATAAACTATTATTTTATTTTTGGTTGGATGGCAAAAGTGGTACCACACTTCAACAATGCTTGACAGTGACTGTTAGTAGCTGAGCAGCTGAGTGACTGAATTGTTTGGACGGTTAAGAGGAGTGCAGGTGTTTTCCCACTGGCCTGAATTCTCGGGGGGGCAAAAACCACAACAGGTCACTGCTTAAGGAAGAGGCAACCTGGCTGCTCACAGCAGCAGCAGCAGAAGCACATTTTGCTGGTTATCGAGTGATTCAGCTACCCTTTTGTAATCACAGATACTCACACATGTTATTACTTATGAACTTAATGTGTAAAGCTTTTTATGTGTTTCTGAATAGGCAAGGTGTAGTTTCTATATCCACAATTAGGGTAAAATCACATTGATTGATGATCTTAAGTGTCTGCTCGTCTCTCTTAGGCATTGAGTGTGAAACGCGCATTTGGACACATTCAGTCATACTGTATATTCATGATTTTGCATCGACATACTAACCTCATAACCCACTACTGGAAATTGTGACAAAGTTTGAGGGCATCAGAGAGCATCCAAAAAAACCATAACTGACTGTCACACCAGCATGTGTTTGAACTGTTCAGAGGAGAGGGAGGGATGCCACTATAAGACTCTTGTCGCCGTGCACTGGCTATTTCCTTTTTATGTGCTGTGGTCAGTAATAAATTTGTTTGTGTGTGAAAAAAATGGACTTTTGCGATGCAAGCATCTTTTTAACTGGTAAACAGTCTATAGCATGGAATGACTGATAAATGAACTTTCATTTGCTATTACTTAGAGTCAGATTTAATTCTTTTTTTCCTTTTTTGTTTTTTTTAACCAAATTAGACATCTTGAGATATGAATGGAAGGCAATGTTCTTTCTTGCAACTGCAACATAGCTTAACTGTGCAATGTGATATTCTGCTAGTACACATTAAAACAAATATTACTGTGACCACTACAGAAAATTGCAAATAGACAATTAGGGTCTAGAAATTCACATTTTAGATGCTATCAGTGACTGGTGTGGAAGCTTGGCCACAACTTAGCAGCTAGACCATACATGGTCCATATTCAACGAAAAAATAAATAAATAAATAAATAAAATAAAAAAAAAATATATATATGTATGTTTATATATATATATAGTAGCACTCTCAACGCTTTCTTTTTTCTTTGAAACATTACTGAGTCAAGCCAGCACACATGCAGCCAGAACTGTACTGGTCGAGACCACTGAAACTTGTAGTCATGTCATTAATCAGTCTTTTTTTTGCTGCAAAGTGTTGCCAGTCACTAAGATTTTTTTCCACTGGAAAAGTATTCATGTCCTTTGGTTTCACTCATTTTAAAGCTCCATTTACATTCCATTCTCTCCTAGCAGGGGGCAACTGTATCAACCGTGGGTGTTTTGTTAAAAGGAATGCTACCTAAACATTGTCATTATTGTAAACTGACTGCTTCAATATGTTTATTAAAGCCAGGAAAAGACAAGAAAAACCCGCCCCCAAAAAAGTAGAAATCGCTGTCGTCTGAATTGCTATCAAGTTATGCTGATGAAGCTGTAATGAAACCTATTGTTGTGTTATTTGCCCTGTATTTACTTCAATACTGCTTACTGACAGCCACACAGAACATCACTATCTCTATGTGGCAAAGTAGCTTCAGTGTTGACTTAGTTACTAAAGAGACTGTTAAATATTTACTCTACAGATAATGGTCTCCATCTAGCTTATATTGCAAGGGAAGAATTTACAGCAACAAGTGACCAGTTCAGATTAAAACATTCAGGTGAAAGGCATGCAATAAGGCTTTATGCATCTCAAAACTTTATAAATGTAATTTAATTAAAATAAGAATTTGCAGTAATATCAATCGGCACTGATTGAACCGAGAGCTAATCCATCACGAATGCTTCTCTACCAATCTAGGCTAAGAACAGTGGTCAAGAAGTCCCTCTCATAAGCAATGTTTTCCGGCTCCACTTGGGGGGTCAAGAGGCGTCCCAGGCCAGATGAGATATATAATCTCTTCAGCATGTTCTTGATTTACCCCAGTGTGTCCTACCAGTAGGATGTGTCGAGCAAACCTCCTAAAGAAGGTGGCCAAAGATGAACCATTGGACCTGGCTCTTTATTTCAACAAAGAAGTGACTCCAGCATCCAGTGAAAAATCATTTCAACAATCTTTTTCTTTCTGTCTCTACCCAAACCTCACAACTATAGATGAGGGTTGGAACGTGGATGAACAAGTAAATGACAAGCACTCTCTCACTCTTGAACGAGACCTCGAGATTCTTGAACTCCTTTACTTGGGGCAGCAGCTCACCCCCAGTCAGGACAGAACAATCTTTTATTTCCGGGCAGAGAACCATGGCCTTAGACCTGGAGGCGCTGACACTCATACTGACAGCTTCACTGTCAGTGCTTTGCAGTCGTTTTTTCAAAAGGAAATCTTTTATAGGATATTCTCTGCAGAGAGTACAACATCACCAGCAGTAATAAGCCATATTAGATTACATTTTCTGAAGAGGATTTGACACATTTGGTTAATGTGCTATTCTGGTCCCACTAAATTCACTGCCAAATGTGAAAAATATTTCAGTGATCACTGATGTTCCACAAAGAAGACAGGAGGGAGTGGGGCAACAGGAGGCAATCAGCAACCAGCCATTCACTGATTGTACTTGAGCAAAATGTGGTCACATGTGTTCATCATGGAGGATACTGTTAGCTCTGTAATGGTACAGTAATGTGCGGCAATCATTACCACACACCAAATCAAAATAAACATACAAGTATAAATGTACTGTCTTCTTTATAAATACATATTAAATTAATTTCATTTTCCTTTTTCTTTCGGCTGCTTCTGCTTTCGTTGAGGGTTTCTTGGGTTTGATTTGTGTTGTTTGGGTTCTTCGGGGGCATTTAGATCTGCAAATTTAATTTGATATAGGGTGTTTACACAGGTTCCCCTTCCTGATGCAATTCCTCCCTACTGTATCTGGGCAGGGGATTTGAAATTAGGAATCCACTGGTTTGTGCATCCCCAGTGGCTGGGGAACAACGCAAAGTCTGGTGTCTTGCCCAAGGACACTCCGACATGTGAACAGAAGGAGGGCGGGGATCAAACCGCTGACCCGCTCTACCTCCTGAGCCCCAGCCGGCCCATAAAATGGATTATAACATGCTCTGAAAAAAAAGCTTTGTAGGCTTTTGAACAAGATGTGTTCCAGCACAGATGCTACAAGCACCTTTGCTCCTGTGTGAGAATTTCAAATCACAGTATTCCTTGACAACTGAATGCTGCACCATCTAATCAAAACTGACACACTGCCTACAGAGCCTTTCCTCCCACTTTGATTCCATTCCAGACATGTGAAGATGGAGAAAAAAGAAACTCGGTGCAAAGAGAAAGAATCGTGACAATGGATGGCAGCTGTCAACCCAAACTGTTTTTGCCTATTTTGTTTAATGACTACCACATGCTCTTCTAGACTCTAGAAACAGTATTTGAGTACTTCAATTTTTCTGGAAGCCTTTTGGTCATTAATAAAGAGAATAAAGGAACCCACTTTGTAATCTCATCTTCAATAGTGATTTAATATGAAAGACTTCACGATAATTCTTACAATGAGACTACAGCCATTCTAAGACACAATTTAACTTGTAGACTGTATTTGAGAGCACAAAAGATTTGACATGACAAAGTTCTATGTAGTTTGATCCCTCATCCCAGATTAATGTTGACAATGCAGGTCTCTCACATAAGCCTCAGCCGTGATGCTCTAATGTCAGGAACATGTGCCAAGAAATGTCTAACTCCTCTACAAATTTCTACTACCAGGCACAGTTGGGAACACAACAATAAAGACAAAAGTCTCTAGTTTCACACCGGTAAACTGGCTGAAAGGAAAGATAATCTTGCAGCTATGTGTGTTTCCTCCGGTCCTAAAATCATCTTCTTTTTGCTTTAGTCCACTCCATCATGCTCAGTGTGGAAAATATGTCCAACATGAAAAGTCCTGCTTTAAAAATCATATCTCTCATACAACAACAACAACAACAACAACAACAACATTGTACTGAAACCATGCGATAAATCAGAACCTCCCTGTTAAGTAGCCACAACGGTACATGTTACTAAAATTACATGGTAAATTTGAGTAAAGGCTTTGACACACGGGGTGCATAAAGAATAAACAACACGAAAATCTAAATTGATGGATGCGACATGTTCGGATCAAAACTCTTCATATTGGCACGTTACAAATGCAACATTAAAACATAGCAGAACTTATCAGCAATTGAACACAAAACACTGTGTAAAAATACAACATCACGTCACAGGCATTACAAGATATATGCTTAGATAGGTAAAAAGTTAACCGAGCCTCCCATACGTTAATATATGTTAGCTAATCTTGCCTAAACTACATAAGGTAACATTACTCACCATTTGCATAACCCATCTGGTCAGCAATACTCTGCCATATGTTGTCTTGTTTATAATCTATATGTTGTTTGTCAAACAATGCCTGGTGCTGAGAGACACAGATAATGAGCTGGCCATCGTTGTTGATGTTGTTGTTGTGGGATACGGACTTGACGTCCTCTTCACACAGCCATCGTGATTGGTTGATGCGTTTGTTTGCAATGCAAATGTCGAAAAATTGACCTTCAAAAAATAAAAGCTTTGCTCTTTCGCAGCCTGATATTCACGTTCTGTGTGATATACACATGCCCAATCAGCAGTTCTAAAAATACTTTATTTGTGTGAATAATACACATGGGGAAAAAAATGCATCCGGTGTGTAAAGGCTTTAACTTTTGTATTTTGTTGTATATGTTTTTTGCTGAATAGCACCACAGAATCAAAACAATATCACATTTACACCAGGTACTATGGGTCTGAACGTGAAAATGAAAAGTAGTAAGCTACTTTGAAAAATCAATGACACTCTGTAAACGTGTTCTTTTAAAGGTACTTGAGGAAGGATTTTGCTCTGTGGTGAGAAAAGCACTGTTTGCTCTTCCTGTGTTTGCCGTGGAAGCCGGTCTATGCATGTCAGCGCAGACACGAGAAGCTGAAGCTCACGCAGTGTGTTGAGGTGTGAGGGAGAAGACAGGGTCACACAATACATGGATAAAACTGGCAGATAAAGAGAGAGAGTGAGAACACAAAAGAACCCCAGGGGAGCTGAGAAAACACAGGCTTGAATATCAACATACAGACAGGCCCTCAGAGCTTTGATAGAGATGATAGAGTCAGCCCCACATTAGCTAGAGCACACAGCAGCCATCCGATGCAACCGCAGGCATGCATCAGGAGACCTGAGCTCCTGATAACATTTATCCTATCTACTGACATAAATCTGTAAGCTCATTCACTTTTTGTCAAGATATCCAAAACTATACATGATATAGTACAAACACGTAAATGGTGGTATATTTTCTTTGTTGTTGTTTCAGCTATATAACAGCTTGGACTGGTTCAAGCTAAATAAAGAAAACTCATTCTCTGCCCTCTATACTCTTAACTCTTCCTCTAGACACTGAAGGTCTTACTTTGAAAATCATCCTGGAAATAAAGGCTGATCTTTGAGTAATCTGTCTTTTTTGTTTTTTCTGTATCTTTTACTTTGAAAAGCATCAGTCATACAAAGCTCCCATGGCCTTTTCAAATGACATGACAAACTTATTTAATCACTGATGTGCCAAATATGCCACGATAGATTTATCCATTCATATCTATTTATGTGCTTTTGAGGAGGCTCTGAGACAAGCCTATTAGATAACATGACTAAACAATGCACAAATCGGCTTGGGAGCAAAAAGTTTTTACTAGTTGCAAAGTTTTGCCTTGCCTTTAGGTGTCCCATATGTTTCCCTGAAAGGCCATAAAATAACCTTGAATGGG
>JAQLOL010000005.1:7925629-7935790 GCA_029783665.1 Naso thynnoides | reverse complement strand
AAATAAAAATGATCATGATAATAAAACATAATCAATTGTTTTTAGAAATGTGTTTTTTAAACATTGTGGCATTTAACCACAGGAAGGCAGCGACTTTTTTGTCCTGTTTCTGACATCTGATCTGTGTGTGTGTGTGTGTGTGTGTGTGTGTGAATGAGTGTAAAAGTTCAATTAAGCTCACATGTTATTAGAGCAAGTCATTCTCCAGAGAACTGATCAGCAATGAACTAATGGCCTCGTACATGTCATGCTCTTTTCTGCTTGCCAGTACATATTTTTTTTAAACTTTTCTTGATTTTACAGATACATGTCCAGATGTATTGTTGACCTGGAGTTCTTGAGGCAGGGCTACAATGCAATTATTAAAACAATTAATGAAGCATTTTATTGCAGCTCAGTTTCTACATGATTAAATTTATTTACAGTGTTCGTTTTAAATCTACCAGCATAAATCAACATTTGCAAGTAAATCAGCAACACCTCTCTCAGCCATGTTTAAGACATTTGGGGGACTCGTCAATGATGAAGGCAGAGAAGGCAGAACAATAAGGGAGGAGGAGGAGCAGGAGGAAGTGAGCAGACACCTAACTTGCTACAAGACCTCATTTAACATCACACCTTCAGATTGACTGCATCACCTCTCGTCTGGAGGAAACACTCATCATCATAAATATGGGGCTGCCGCAACCACAGATTTTCTCAATTATTGACTAAGCTGTTAGTTTTTCCCCTACTAATCATTTAGTCAATAAAATGTCTGACAACACAGCAGAGGTTCCCAAAGACCAAGGTGACGTCTCAAGATTGCTTGTTGTGTCTGACACAGAAATATATTCTTTTTGCAAACATTTAATATAGAGCAAGCAGCACATTTTACGTTAAAGATGCCTTAAACAAGAGTTTTTAATATTTTTGCTTAATGAAGGACTTCAATGATTAATAGACTAAAAAGTGTTTTATTTTTCAGCAGTACAATAATACACCTCATTTTTAGTTTAATACTGTTCACAGCTGGTTTTCATCGCAGCTCTGGGAAAAATAAATCAAAGTACCTCTCAAACACCTTCAGCAAATGAGTAATACACAGAACAGAAGGATGTTAAATTAAAGAAATTTGTCTTTTAAGGCAATGTGAGTGTATTACAAAGAAGACAGAACAGACAGTGCTGCATATTTCTGACGTCTTCCTGGCACACTTCTGACTGTTAAAAGAACAGCTTTTCTCAATTTGACCTCATGGCTATTCTAAGGATGTGAGAGCACCTTCTCAGATCTATAAATGGGTGTCTCATAATGAGTATGATGACACCAAGCAGAAATACTCCTATGTTTCATCAGGGAACAATCTGATGTATTCTATTCTTCTGTGGCAGATCCACAATAGGATTGTCCTCCGTTCAAAAGGACTGTTAACACCTTTGGAAAAACTCTGAAATTGACGTGGGAAAGTCAGCTTTTGAGCAGTCAAACGCTAAGAAACAGATCTGTAGAACTGTGTTAATTTATACATTGCATCCTTTTGATTTAGAAGATGTTGAGACAGGTCTTGTGTGTTTACCTGAACGCTGTCCAGCTGCAGAAATCATGCTCTCGAAAGGTAACTGAACCTGACTACTTACCTCCCTGAAGGGAAAAAGGAACAAGATCTCCAAGGAAGAGAAACTGCCGTGATTATATGCTGTAGTGACAAGTTGGCATCTCTGATGCAGGTATGACTACACTTTCAATGCATGATAACACTGGTCTAAGAAGTATTTTGATTTTATAGCAGCGTAAAAAAAATGTCTGTTTCATGTGACAGGCCATTCATCCATTAACTATCAGTGCTTATCCTTTGGAGGGTTGTGGGGGGCTGGAGCTGATCCCAGCTGACACAGGGCAACTTCTGGACAGGTCACCAGTTCAACAAAGAGAAGATACATAGAGACTCTCAAATTTACCAGTATGGGCATTTTAGAGTCGTCATGTAACCTAATCTCTCTGTCTTTGGACTGAAGAAGCTAGAGCACCCAGAGGAACCCCATGCAGAGACAGGAAAGACATGCAAATCCACACAGAAATGTTTAAACCCAAAACCTTCTTATTGTGAGGCCACAGTGAGCGAGTGAAAACCACCGCACTATGTGAAAGTCCTGCCATTGTAATAATTACAGGTACAGTAGAATGTTTAATACTCATTATGCAGGATACTGTTCCTGTCAGTGTTTTATTGTATTAATTACGTTACTGGATTATTATCCCTAATTTATTAAGTAGCTGCTCTGGCTGCTACTTTTAATTGCTCTACTTGGCTATTTCCTCCATTCAAATGCATCAAATTTCATAAATGTGTTTGTGTCTAATATATGCAGCACATGAGGCTAACATTAACAATTAGTTCTTGGAGGTGTGTCCAGACTATTTTTTAACAGGGATGGCCCAAGAGAGGCACTGACTTATGCAAGGGTGGCATGTGAGATTTGGCGATATATAAATATGCCCTGTAGTGACCTGAAGTACCAACACATGTGTGAATGTATATACAAGCATCCACATGGTATTAATTTTCCATTTTTGTCCTCACTACCCATGATAACTTACATTCACTCACATTACAGTGATTAAAATTTGATTTAAAAGATAAACAGACCCACCAGTCACAGCATAGTGTCATCATACAAATATAACATAAGCTTTCATCTGTTTGTTTGTGGGGGTTTTTTGAGAATGTACTTTAGGAAGATTGGTTGAAAACAAATGAGGAAATGGCACATTTGAAAACAGAATTATAGTATAAAGTGACAATATAATAAAAATTCAGAAGCCCAGCTAACTAGAAAAAAGGCCAACACAATAATATATAAAAATTGGTTAAAATGTTTACTTATAATGTGCTTTTACTGCCTTTTTAAGGTTTAGGTTTAAGACTGAATTGCACCTCTACTAACATATCAATCAGGCGCGCCTCAGACTGAGCAGATAACCAATCAATTAGGGTGGCACCTGGGGTGGCCAATCAGATTACAGGGGTGGCCCATGCCACTTTTGGTCACAACCCAGACACGTCCCTGTTACATCTATTTTTAATTATTTTTGGTAATCTGTTAATTATTTTCTTAATTAATTGCTTGCCATGTAAAACATAAGAAAGTGTGAAACCAAAGATCACTTCTGTAATGCATGGTTTGAAAAAGTGCATTCATGCTGTACAACTGCCTGATCAGAAAATACAATGATTAAAGTTAAATATATCAAAATGATCTACAGACTGCGCTCAAAAAAAGAGAATTCAGCATGTATTTCAAAGTCCCACAGGACCCTGTGCTACTAATAAAATAAAAGAGCAACAGTTATTGATAGATTTTGCTTTAGTGAAGAAGCATCAGAGTGTTTTATTTTCATTAGTGCAGCTTGTGCATTGATGGAGGTTACGATGATTAATATTGCCTATGCATGAGCCTGAGTGATGGAGCTTGGGAAACAGAGAGACAAGGACAGGACATGAATGCTTCACTGCACGTCGGCCCTGGTTAACCCTACAGCCACACAGGTTGCGACAGAGAGCGAATATAAATGGGCTTCTTTGCCTCTCCAGTGCATTGTTGCCCAGGTTTTCCCCTTACTCTGTCAAACACTGTAGTTGGATTAAGACTAACTGCTATGTACTCATATTTTAGGATTTTGAAGGTTCATTTGTACAGCACATGAAGTAAAATCCACTGTTTCAAAGCACATGATGATTGAATGCACTGGTGCTGATAAATAGATGAGGGGGTTGAAGGTGATGGAAAGAGTTTTGTTTTTGTTTTTTGCTTTTTGTTTTTTTTAGATCTGCAGGATCTGATTTGTTTCCACTTGGGTAGACATAGCACACATCACCTCATTGCTGCCACCCACAGTTCTATCATCACTACTCTAATGCTACTAATAATAATGAAACATAGCCACATGCAATGATTAAAAGAAGATGAATAAATTTACTCCTGTACCATAGTTCAGTTCAATTTTAAGGTCCTTGAATATAATATTGTTTTTTCCAGTTTCCGCCTTAAACTTCAACTTCACTGCTTTTCAGGGGCAAATATTGTACTTTTCACTCCACTGCATTTATACGTATGTACTGGGAATTACCCAGTACACCTCCTCTTCGTCTCTTTGCCTCTGTCATAATGACCGTAGATGCTGTGGAGCCTCTTTGCATGTCTGTTTTTTCCAGACTCCCCGCCAGCATTCTCCACTGGGAATTCCTCGACATCAAACATTAAAAAAATCTAGAGATACAGAAAGATATATAGAGAAAGAGAAAGAGAAAGGGGGAGAGATGAAAAGTGCAGTATGACAATGTGAAAACGTATTTCATAATTGATGTCAATATTAAATTCATATGATGCTTTGAAGGCTGAGCAATTTCATTATTAAAAATTAGGTTAGAAAAAAAATCTTTTATTGATTTAACCAGACCTCCTGTGTAATTTCCATCTTCTGTCTGAATACAGATACAGAGACATTTAATTTTGTGGGTTGAACAGATACACATACTGATGATGGCATGTCTGTGCAACTCAAATACATTGTTATTGTGTGAATATTTAGTCCTTTTACTGTAGGTTCCTGAAAATGACAAAGTGTCTAGAATGTACTCATGTTAAGAACAGGGAAACAGAAACCAGAAGAAAGGAGAATTCAAGTTGAAATATTCCCCAGCAGACAACACTGTTGTGTAAAGAAGTGCTTGTATGTCACATGTTACCTGCCCCTGCATATGTATGCTTCCATCATCCAGCTCTTACATGTCTTTCTTTCTCTAAATCCTTTGTTCCAGCGCATCCCCTCAGTGTCTCTCCATCTCTCGCATTGCGGTCGTTTGTTTCTGGCTGTCTTTGATCATGAGCTGAGGAGGACAGTAATCTACTGGAAGCCAAGTGTGTATATCTAGGACAGCTGAGAATTGGGTCACACGTGATTTCTGCTGCCCTAGGCCCACATGGGCGCTACCTCAAAGTTTCCTAACAATTGTCTCTCCCTACTATGCCTAAGTTTGTCAACAATGATTCGACAGAATGGATACATATGTCCAGCCAAGAGTCAAGGTGAGACGATGATAAAAGCCAGATGTTCTGCATAATACTCTGCACTTTCGTGCTGTTTACATTCAATAGGTTGGCATCAGCTTCAAAGGAGATTACAGTGATTTACGGAGTAACTGCAGCCTCAAATTATGCAAGAACCATCTCTCCTCCAGCATGTTCAAAGAATGCAACAGAGGAGTGAGGAAGAAAGATTGTTGGAGGCTACATAGTGCGTGACACTGGGGGTTGGGGTACATAGGGACACTGACTGACCGCCACTCAGAGTTAGCATGCACAACAACCAATTACGACAAAAAGGATGGACTACATGTCTCTACTTCCTCCTACTATACAAAAAAGGAGGTCAAAAAATCCCTGATATAGGCGCTATCATTATGTACCAGTGATGTCATTTTGATCCAGATTCTGAGCAGCAGTGTTAAATGGATGGAGCTTCAATAGTGAGGTGCCGTTCATATGGCAGCTTGAATAAATCATAATAAACTATTGTCAACGATGTTCACCCTCCTTTTTTTTAGAGTCAATGACTAATTAAACCCAAACATATCAGAACGGTCTGATAAGCTCTAAGCGCTTGTGTTCCCACCTGGCATCAACATGCGTCTCCAAATGCGTCTCCAGTGGCCATTTGTGGTCAGATCTCACTCCCCCACTCTGTATGCAAATAAACACAGACATCATACCCACTTTAAAAGACCAACTGCGTTGTTGTTTTTTACCCGCAGGAGGCAGCAATGCACTCAACCAGAAAACCAAAGAAGAAGAACACTCTTCTTGTCTGCAGGTAATTAAAAGCAGAAGTTGTGTTCAGTAGGCGGTCCTCCAATGTGGCCCAGGATGCAATGCTGTTCCGACTGCTACAAGAATGTGGCCACATGTGGCTCAGACCACCTCCGAATGTGGTTTGAATGATCTGATCTCAAATGCATCCGTAATGCATCTTGGGTGCGTTCCCACCTGTACTTACAGCTGTCCACTTGTGATCAGATCGCTTAAAACGTATTTTAAAACCAGATGGGAACAGGGTCTCTGTTTCTCCATTGGAAGGACAAGGGCTCTGATGGAGAGTTAGTAGAATCAAATTAACGGCCACAAATGGTAGGCTCGGTCTACCAATCCCTGCAGGATTGTTGCCATAATGTCTCTAGTTTCTTTGTCCTGTTGGCACAATTCGAGCCATTTGTTGCCTTTTGCATTCTCCCTGCTTGTCTGCAAGCTCTTTTTTCTACTTTACACGTCCTTGTGCCTGCCTCCTTCCTTTGATCCCTCAGCCCTGCACACCTGCCAGTCTTCAGCCCAAACCTTCAGCCAGCTCTCCCTCCCAGCTCCCCCTCTGTTGTACTGTTAATAAACCTTTTTCATATCTAGCAGAAAAGTTATAGCTCACACCCAACTGAATATCCCTCCACTGACCTTTCCATTGAAAATATGTTAGAGAATTTACAATGACCAGGATTTCATTTGTCCATTCTGGGTTGCTGTAGAAACAGAGCGGTGCAACATGGTAGAATAGGACCCACTTCCCCTGTAGATATAAAAGGCTCATTTTTAGGTATTTCTAACATAGTGATTTTTTGGTTTTCAGTTGATTATACAGTAGTGAAAACATGCTATATGTTTTTACTAGTGCATAACGACCATAATCAATTTCTGCCACATTCAAAAAGTAGATCCCCTGAAAACAAACTAAACCTTCAACTGAAATGTGTCAGAGCCTGCACTTGAGTTCACTGTTAATCCCAGCATGTTATGCTTGTCAGCATGTTAGCACTGTCATTGTAGGCAGAAATTATGTAAATTATGATGTATAATCCAATGTGAAGGCAATTTTTTGTATATGCACATATTCATATGCAAGTAAAAGGTTGTAGTTAAAGGAAAATGAGCCACAGCGTCAGGGTTTGTGAAAAGGAAAGGATCAAACTATGCATCTAGCACAACAGTTTCTTCAGTTACTCACTATTTTTATCCCATAAAGTGCAGACCTATGGATGTGATCGCACACATTACACTCACCACATTTCCCCCCCTTAAGCAGGCAATTTTGCTGCTGTATAGTTTCCTCGCTCCAGTGGCTGACAATTTGCCTTTTTAGAGTCACCAGAAAATACTCCAAAATATTCAACAACAAAAAAAAGTTATTGCTCAGTCATATCAAAGACCACACTGAAGCTGAGAAAAACTGCCATTACCCTCTCTACATGTTTTGTTACATTTATGTAATAAAATAGTGCTTTGAAATGTGCCTGCAGACAAAAAGCAGCAGGATGCCTCGTTGGCTTCTTTGAAAAGGTAATACCGCTGCCGATCAGTAATGTGCAGAGACATTGGGACTCTCGGAAGCAGTGAAATTTTGTGTGGAGCAAAGTTATAATGTCATCATAAAATGTTTCTCTCTGCACAGTCACACATAACGCTCCTCTTTCCTCACTCCATAGGCAGACCACTGACAGACACGCTGGCCAGCCAGACTGCATGGTGATGTCAGAGAGGACGCAGGCATGTGTGCTCCTACAGATGTGCCGGTAATTACGGGGGAATGAATAGTAATGTTTTAAGAGGAGATCAGGGGCAATTACAGTGATTTAAGGCAATGGAACCAGGCCCTGAACACACACCTTCTAATTAGCAGGCGAGATCTCAGATCTCACAGCGAGCACGACAGATTTGGCATGGTTGCATTAATCTGACAAAGGCTTCTGTGTGATGTTTATCTTTCAATATTTAAAGGTCTCAATTCTGCTCGCGCTTGATAGTACATTTGCTCTGTGATGTGTTTGCTTCTGCTGCTGTTGTTGTCGCCGTTAATGACTTTGAAGGGGCTTGGTGATATATTTAGCTGCTAATCAGACAAAATTAATCTAAAGTCGTTTGCAAGTTTTGTTGCATGCCAGTAGCTTGTGGGAATGCGTTACATTGGAGTGTGTGAGAGAGGGTTTCCACAAGAGGCCAAAACAGGGATATAATTTCATTTGATTGCCACACTCATCAAGTCTAAATGAAGATTAATGAGCACATGATCGAGGATTGAAAATAATAATATTCCCGTTGTCTTTAGGCCTCTAATTTGTTTGAGAACATGCTGTCACGCTTCAGTGTGCTTATTGGCATTTGCTAATTGACTGCTCATTGTAATGGAGACAAGGGGGTGGGGGTGTATGCTACGAAGGCCACAAGCCATAAAGGGTAAGAATAGGAAGTGGTGTGGCAATGCATGTCCGTTAAAAGTGCTATTCGTGGTGACTGTGGTGAAGAGAAACCTAAACATAAGTGTGTGTGTGAGCAGGAATAAATTGGTGTGTTAGGCAGGCAGTGGCCAATTCCCCAAATAACATGTTCATTGATCGCAGCAAGTAGATGCAGTATTGATGGTGGTGTTCGCCCAAAGGACCCAGATCCACTAATAATTAATTGCGATAGAATGAGGAGGGAGGGCGTCTATACTGCATTGCAGCTTTACACAGTACATAGGAGATACATTACATAGTATGTTAAACACTGTGTCCTATATCACCCTTAACAGCAACTGAATTTAGAGAGTAATACTGCAGAGTATGGAGTTTGTGTAAGAAACATCTAAGCTTAATGTTTTAACTGAACATATGTACAACTCCTTATTTGTTTTCTTACAGAATGGGCTTTCCAAAACTTAAGGGCTCTAGGCACACATGGTACTTGGTTAAAGCATGAGGCATGATGTGTATATATTGTAAGAATACAGTATACATCCTTACCCCGCTTAGCCTATGTGTGTTTTTGTTGCATAAAACTAATGAGAGGCAGGACTGAGGCTGAAAACCTGCTCCAGTGTCACGGCTTTGTATGCCCACCTTCTCCACCTACGTCCTCCCTTAATGTTCTGTGTGATACAAGAATGTTACAAGGTAGGCTGACCAAACGTCCTCTTTTCCCCGGACATGTCCACTTTTTATGTCCTGTCCAGGCGTGCGGGCGGGTTTTATTAATCGATGACAAAGTCCAGTTTTCCTTCTGTGTGTGTATATGTTTGTATATGTGTGTGCCACCCCTCCCCCGGTTGTCATTGTTTTGGTTAGCGTGTGTGACGTAGTCCCCGAGAGGCTGCCCTGTGGGTGGATCTCCAAAACTCACAATAAAAAAAACAGCAGACACCGGCAGTGTAGCTGAAGCGTTCAAGATGCCGAAGCGCAAATGCACGTTCACAGATGAACTGCAAAAAAATTCCCAGTTTACCAACCCGGTCGGGACATATGGGAGGCTGAGTGCACCGTGTGCAAAGCTGGTACATAAGTGTCTATGTCCAATAACCTAACCAGTAACCTTTGAGAAGCCTATCTGAATTTCTGTCTGAGAGATATTATTTTGTAATATAACAAAATATTCTATCCATACATATAAACTTTAAATATATATATATATAATTTTCAACATAGCTGCACAAAGGCTGTCCACTTACCTGGTACCTTAACAGGTACATTGATACATCTGTATGGAAAGCAGGAATGCCAGGGGTCTCGGATTGCTTGGAGCATGTAAGCATGATTTGGCATCAGATCCATGTGGCCAAGAAGGACCAAAGAGACCTTCATGTGATCTTCATTGACCTGGCCAATGTATTTGGCTCAGTTTTCCATGAGCTCCTGTGGACATCATCAACTTTTTCTACTTACCGAAACCCATCACTACACTGATCAAGACCTACTTTCAAGACCTGCAGCTGTACAACATGGCAACGCTTGAAGGTAGGCATCATGGCTGGCTGAAAAACACAACTCTAGTCTTTACAGTGGCCACTGAGGTCATCATCAGGGCCTCCAAGTGGGTGGTGGGCGGAGAACAAACCGAGGCTGGGGTCTATCTTCCACTCATCGGGGCATGCATGGACAACATGACAACCTTGACCACCATGGTAGACTGTTCCGAGCAGCTATTTGGAAAGCTGCAGAAGGACATCGAGTGGCCGTTGCTCTGATATCCCACATAATTGAAGCTCGTGGTGACCAGGATTTAAACATTCAAAAGTTTATAAATGGAACTAAGGTATATTTTACACCCCCTTAGCAGGCTATGTGGACTTTATTGGTCTTAAGAATGTATGTAGGTGAAGACACAC
>JAQLOL010000005.1:7901102-7916814 GCA_029783665.1 Naso thynnoides | reverse complement strand
TGCTACTGAAGGCGCATGGTGCTATTTTGAGCAGTATTAGTTGTTAAAAGAGCAGGTTTTGTAAGCGTGTTGCGCACCGCCCCATTTCAATGCATGTTAGCCGTTTTTGGGCTGCAACTTTGCTCCGGTAAAACCCGATACAGGTCGATGAGAGAAAAAAAACGCCTGGATGTCTTCTTTGATGAGTGCCTGTTCAGAAAAAGACCCTGGGATCAATTTTTGCCGGATTATTCCTTTAAGATCAATGCTGCCACGATGATAAATATTATAAGCCAAAGGTAATTCTCATGCTTTGGCCTGATGTGTTGCTGTGCCTTGGAGATGCCTGAAGCAAAAAATTTCTATCGTGTTTATGAGGCAGATGCAGGAACAGTAGATTAGTACCAAGAGAAACACTGACTCTGAACCAGGGCCGGTCCTCGGATGAGCACAGATCATACAAGCCATCATGGTTCATGACTGAGTGTGACACTAAGAGGGAGCATGGAAAATTACCACACAGCAAATTAACTCGGTAGAGTGTGATTAAAAATAATTTTGTGAAACTAATTTGCACTTACTGTAGCATAAAATTAAGGTTGCGTTGGAACAGTTGGTTCAATTTTTAGAGGACCATCAGGACTTTTGAAAATTTAATGAGGATCCAAATTGCCTCTTTTTCTCCAGGTCACATTATGTATTTGTGACAACCCGACGCTGTGGCTGCTGGTTTAGACCAGATATCCATTCAGCAGAAATACATACTAAATACTCACACACAAGTACAGTTGGATCTGGAAGGCCAAGTAAGTATCTTTGGCGTCTGACTGCTAGCTTTCTGCACTAAAGCATCTGATGTTTATTCATAATTCTGATCGCAGTGGACTGAAATATGAGGGGATAGGAAGACTGCATCTGCTGAAAACAACTGACAAAGCTACCATGTCACTCTGCTCATCACTAATGTCAGGAGAATGTATTAGAGGGCAGAGGTTACAGTTCAGTGAAGGGTTAACACATGACCTTTCAACTCGACTCCAGTTAAAAAACCACAGATGGCAGGAAATTTATATCCTTATAGCAATTTGTTTAGAAATCAAACCAATGCATCGGCTATCCTACTCTAGCATTTAAGGAGAGAGGAGAAAAATCTATATCAAATGCAGTAATCTAAATTAATATTCATAAAAACAGCCTTTCAATAAGGCCCTCAGCCATCACAGCTGAAGTTTTTTGGAGGTGAAATTCTGTTCAGTTTTAGCGAGCGGTTGAGCCTGACACATACTGTTTATGTGCGGTACCTTTCCTTCATGTGGCAGACACACAGATTGGCCTACTTGAAGGGGAGAGAGCGCATCTTTATGAGCTCCTCATGATAAGGCAGGGAGACATTAGGGTGACGGGTGTTCTAGCCCGTCCTCCTCATTGTCATTGTGTGGAAGAGAAATGTTAGAAGATGACAGCAGAGAGAGCAAGCAGAATATAATCATCCCTTACCGCCGCATGGCCTCCATCGCTTCTCTTGTCCTCTGCAGACATCCATGGTCTGTCTGAAATGACAGAATAAGAGGCCATGACTGACTTTGATTTGTCTGAGGTGACATCGGTGTCCGCTTGCTAGTCGAGCACTGTCTCAGTCCATTTATACAGAGGGAAAAAGAATTTACCGGTGATTATGCCCCCTGCTGGGAGTAGAGTAAAGCTGCAGTACTGGAGGCTGCAGTTTGAGGACCGCTTGAACCCTTTGATTTTTGCCTAAACTTAACCAAATGTGCTTGGCGTGATTATATTCGGGTCACGGGCCTAATCAGAGCCATCAGTGATTGCTTGCCAAAACCTAACATTTGTGGTGGAATTATATGCCCCACCCAGTAATTATGCCCTAAACTTAACCACTTGGACATCTTGCCTAAACTTAACCAGTTTCCACTGCACATGCGCAAGACCGAAAAATAGCACATTTCGATAGGTAACAGAAATAGTCAGAACACCAGGGTGTAACGTCAGGATAACGTTAGCATTAATTAGATGAACACACAATAGACATGAATAATATAGATACATATATATTCTATATATATAGAATATAGATGTGGTTAACGCTAACGATAATGCTAACACGCTAGTGTTACAATGCCAACGTCAGTTAGCTAACGCGGAAATGCGGTCCTGAAACTGCAGCCTCCAGTATTGCAGCTTTCCATTATTGCCTGCTGGTGGCTTGAAAAAGCCTAGTTTTGACCTCTGAAACGCCAGCCACATTTTAGACCATGCAACAATTCAAATAAATCTGGTGTCACAGAAACACTTAATCAAACACTCAATCAGCGTTTAGCAGGGCAAGTCAAGTAAAGTCAATTTTATGTAGCGCCGCATCGCAACAAATCTTATCCCATGACACTTTAGTACATGAAAGGTCTAGTCTACACTCTAAAATTTAGGTGGCATTGTCTTCTTGTACGGACTGGAAAATTCTAGATTTATGTAAAATTGCGACATAAAATTGCAACAAACTTGGAGGCAAATTTCCCATATGCACAAGCTGTTGTAAATCCTAGTCAACAATACCTGAAACAATATTTTTTCTCCAATAAACGTGAAAAGTTGAAACTTGTAAAAACAAAAGTTTTGGAGGCAGTGGAAACAAAGTTGTGAATAAAATGGCATCAAATAATACCTTAAGAGTCCATAATGAAAAATGTAATTATAAAAACTTTGCTCTATACTCATCAAGCAGACACATGACTTTCATTCATTTATTTTTTGGGGGAACCAACCAATCAAGGTGTAGGACAGAAAACCAAAACAATGAGCTCAAAAACACAATAAATTCTGTTGATCTAAGGGGAGTCAGGTGATAATCTGTTGATCTCCACTAAAGACAACCCCTTACACATTAAGTTGTCATTTGTGTTGGTAATTTAAATAATTAATTATGGCTGCTTTAACCCTGAGCGACCACTATCACAGCTTTAAATGAGAATAAATAACTTTAAATGACATTGGCTGTGTAGCTATGTCATTTGTTACTGACTGGTAAGGTCAGAATAAAACAAAGTAAAAAAATAAGTTGTAATTCAATCTGATCATCAGGCTAGTGTCAATCATAGACAGCATGTCAAATAATGGACTGAGCCACTGTGACCCCACCCATTGGTTTGTTTGAGTATTGTTCTGAGAAGCTCACAATATGGAAGCAATGCAGAAAATAAGCGCTCTACTAAACCACAAATATCAATGCATTAAGATCAAAAATTATTTTATTTCATTCATTTGATACATTTTTTAAAGTTTTCCAGAATATATATAACCTACACAGTCGAAATTTTAGGGCCAAAGGTGTCAAATAGTTCAAGGCCAAGGCAACAACATTCAAGAATTACAGGAGTGATCTGAGTTCAGGTCTTTGCCAAGTTCTCTCTTCGCTGCAAATCTTGCAGCAAGATCAGAAAGAGCTGATCCAGGATCTGTGGTTGTGAGTAACCTTGTACCTACAGTGAGTGAGCCACAGGAGGGCATGTTTCTGCCTCAGGCTGGACACCTGTAGTTAAAAGGGCTGTCTTAAAGCGATGGATATGAAAGACCCGAGCTTCGATGAGAAAAAGAAGCAGCTGGGAGCAGACTGCAAGAAGGAAAGGGAGGATTTCAAGAATTATTTCTGAGGTTTCAGTTTTTCAGCTTATACCAGATATGTTACTGTATTCTGTAAATGTTCAAGGTCAAAATTCACTTGATTTTCATTATTTAATTTGTCAGATTTTAAGAAATATACAACCTTGTCCTGACATTCTTTAATGATCTGAAGTTGGTGACTGTGGCTGTGTGAATTGTGTACAAATCTAAGTGATACCTTGTTTTCAACCTTAATTTTAGAGGATCATCTTTATATTCCTGTCTTTTCTTGGTCCTCTTGATCTGTTTTGCTTTTGTTTAACTCATATTTCCATAAAAGGAAACATTGTGTTTTGTTAAATTGTACTAAGCCTTGAATGAGTGTTGTGAAAAGAACAGAAAAGGGCCATTGATAACCATAATTAGGCTAAATGAATGCAGAGCAAACTTTACTCAAATATTCTCTGCTTTAAAAGGTTGTGAATGTGCCAGCTGCGTAAAAACTGCATTAATTTTTATGAGTTGAAAGAGTGCTTTAAGAAAAAAATTGAATCTAATTAACTTTTGCCACAATAAATCACATATATGCAAGCAACATATGTGCAAGCCATAATCCAGGTAGATTACTTTGTAACATGAAAAATGTACCTCAGCTTATAACTTACTATTGTCAAGCATAAAATGATTGGGACTAGTTGTAAAATCCTGACAAGCATAAAACCTATAAATGTATCACTTGGACTCACAATGCTCTTCCCAAGTACAATTATCTTCTTACTGTACCTTTAGCAAAATGCTTATATCAAAGCAAACCCAAGTTCTTTTTTCAATAAAATCTGTTAGCTGTTATTACTTGAAGGTTCAGTGTGTGGGAAGTAGTGACACCTAGTGGTGAGGTTGCAGATTGCACCTGACAGATTGTCTTAATGCTCACCCTCCCCTTCCAAGCGTGGAGAAGAAACTACAATGGCTACAAATCTTGTGAACAACACAAAAATCCCTCTTTAGAGCCACTGTTTGGTTTGTCCACTCTGGGCTACTGTAGAAAAATGGTGGTGCAACATGGTGGACTCAATTAAAGAGGACCAGTGTATTTTGTAAAAGCCTGATATGGTGAAGAAACCACAATGAGTCTTCATTTTTATATGATTAAACACTATTAAAATGTACTTATGAGCATCTAGTGTCATCGTGGTCCTGTGAGAGGACCCGAGGCTTTGCTCATGCCTCACCTTGGTCACTCCCCAAGCCTCAGAGCTACAGGCCTGGCTCATCTGCGCTTGTACTGTTTCTCTGTGTGACTAAGTCTCTTCCACCCAAAGTTAATTTTTAATGACACATTTTGTTATGTTGGTCCATAGGGAGCCCTTAGTGGCTGTGCTTTAATAAAGAGAGCCTCACAGCTTGCTCCCTTTGAGAAGGCTTCATTAAAACCGGCGTCGAAAAAAAATGTCTTTGAAGTCCCAGATTTGAGCCTATCTAAACTTTATATTTCTCTGTCCATCTGTCTGTCTGGTATTTTATGAGTTTTTACGACAACGGTCGCAGAAAACAAATAAGATATAATGAAGGACAGATGATGTGACCCCCTAAGGGCCACTTCTTAGCTGGAGTGGATTGAGTGTGTGTGTTATGTAGGTCTGTGGGGAGGTGTTGGGTAGAGAGACAAGGTGCACATACACCATCAATCTTCATCAATAACCTTTCATTGTCATATACAATATCCACCTCATCAGAACCACCATCTATTTCTCTCTGTGACAAAATTAGTGCTCCCATGGGAATGCTTCTGAAGCTGAACTCCTGTAGATGGTTTAATATACTATGATAAAAAAATCCACCAATATCAATATTTATAATATATATTAATCAAGTGAATTGTAGTAAGGGGGAAGGGTTTTTAATACCATCAACACATCTGCAGCTGCTTGCATCTCTCAGCCACGTTCAGCTCAGTTTTGTTCGCTGGAGTTTGGATGAAATGTGAGACTTTCACAGAGACCCTTTAAATGATCTGATGAGCCACTCTTAGTTTGGTCCGGTTAATTTTACAGTTGTATAAAAATAGATTAGTTTATTTGTTCACTGAGCCACTCTGCTTATTTCAGAATGTGTTTCTATGGTAACAATTAATAATATCTGATGGAGGAAACATGGCTTAGATCTGTGATCTCGACTTGGCACTGATGAAGTGAAACAGCCTCTACACACTGCAACAAACTTGTAACTGAAGTCTACCAACCATTGTGATCACCTTTTTCACAGGTGAAGGTGAGTGAATGTGTAAGTTTTTCAGTATAAAAACACTGGCTGAGTAAGGTTAAGATGCAAGCTTTTGGGAAAAACATTAACATTGACATATCGCTATTAGTTTGCAGCCAACAACAGCATAGCAGATGTGGTGTTGTATTACTTGCAGGGGAATTCAGATCAGACTGAGCTTTCTTGCAAAGTTTCTATTTTAATGGCATTTCTATGACTATACTTTTGTATATATCACAGATTATACAAATGTTAAATGTTAAAGGTTATACATTAAAATCCTATATATATATATTGCAGTGTTATTGCATTGGTTTACACCTGAGATTCCCAAAGCATAATGGTGACTTCTTCACTTTGGCATAAGAGCCAGATTAATCTGCTAGGGTAATCCATCACAGTTTTATAAATAGTCAAATACCTGCAGAGGCACCCTACACACACAACTTCCTGGGGTCAGGTTAAGGGGACTGTTTCAAAACATTTGTGTTGTTGTAATGATGCATTCCTATTAAACTGGGAGGTGGAAAATTTTTCCCAGTTGGTTTTTTTCAACAGGAACCTCCCCTGAAGTCAGTGAACCCAATCCAAGATGGCTGCTCCATGCAAGAACAGAGTGAAAGCTGTAGTTTATTAGCCTTTCTGTCCTATTTGTGTCTCATTAAATCAGTTGTTCACACAATGATGGCTAACTTTTATCTTGTATGTTTTGATAAAGTGTTTGTATGTGCAAAATACAATTTGTTAACTGCTATGCTAATAATGACTACCGGGTTAGAAGTAGTAAATGGTAGTGACTGGTATGGTGGCATCTTAGTTTTCCAAGTTGTTGCACAAGAAATAGTGTCAACTCAAGTGTGACGTCCCAGCTGCAACTTATTGTAACAGAACTTACGGTGGCTGCAAAACCCGCAAAAAGCAAAAGGCGCCCACTTCAGAGTCAGTTTTTGGTTTGTCTGTCTGGGCTGAAAAACCATGGTGGTGAAAACTGGTGGACTTGTTGACCCACTGTCACTGTCGATTGAAGAAACTAATTTATCCCTTGGAATCCATACACCCTGAACCTTTGAATTGAGTTAATGGCATGTATATTACTTTTTCCATTTCAATGTGAGGTCGTTTCCATCATACAGGGTGTCATAATTGTCTCTCAACAATCAGGCTAGTCCATCAAATAGCTCATATTCTAAATAGCACTGCGTATGAACAGTAAATGAGTGAAACACAGGCTAAGTGAACCCTCAAGGACCTGCAGGAAGTCCATTGTGCGCTGCTATGGAAACGAGTGGCCTTCAGTCTCAGTGGGGATTGGTCATAGAGATCGCCGCTGTTTTAAATGAAGTGATTGGGCAAAGAGCCAGTTGAAAGACAAACTAGCTTCAGCATCACAGTGAGAGCCAACCAGTCTGACTGTGTTCATCTGCTGCCACAAAACCCTGTCTGACTTCCTTTTCCTCTGAGTCAGTGCAATCTACTATTAAACCGGCAGCACTGACTGTAGCCGGATCATGTGAAAAGTAGATAAAATGGGGCACATCTTAAGCTTGGTAGCTCACAATTTTAGATACAGGTTGCAGGACCTATTTTAATGATACAGAGAGAATTTTGACGATGAATGGAGCTGTTGGTAATTGTTTTCTATTGCTGTGAAGACTTGTTCTTGTGTTCCCTGCCAGAGTGAACACCTGGCTCTTGGCTTGTTGCCGTAATAACTGAGGAGGGAAAAAAAGACTGACTGCAGCTGTGCTATAGCTGTATTTAGCTCGTAAATTAATAAATATCTTTGAGAAGCTACAACTGCCTTTAATTGCTGAAATTGATTAGACAGTTTATCAGATGTGTCTCCCTCCTCTTCTCCCATCTGTGAAAAGATGTAATTTTCTTTTCCCACACTTCTCCATAGAGAAAATAAGTACAGAACAGAGTGATAAGAAAATGACATGAATGCTATCAGTGAGCTGAGGGAGAAAAGGTCATTATTTCTGGATTGGACAACTGAGAGGTCTAAGGGAGTTGCTCATTTAATCCTATAGCTTTCAGAGAGTCTTAATAATAAGAGGTTATTTTAGGGGGGCAATTACAGAGCCGTGCCATATTTCTACTATGGTTTGAAGACATAGTAGGTAGGATTCAGAGGAAAATTACAACTATGATCAGCCTAAATCTAAAACTGGGAATGCAAAGAACTCCATCCCAAGATGCAAACCAAGATGCAAAAAAATTTGAAATTCAGTAGCAAATAAGATTTGTGTGTTGTGTAGTATATAGGCTACATATATACCTGTGCTCACAGAAAGTAAAAAATGTAAATAAAAAGAAGGTACTCTGTGCATTTTCCAGCCAAATGCAGCTGTTTCAGGTGCTACTCAGTTTAGGACAGCAATTTTTTTACAAAAAAGAAGGGGGACTGGAGCACTCTGATAGATTTCCATCATTTAATAGTGTAAACAAACAAACACTTTGACAGTAAATTTTTTTTTGAAAATTAAAAAGAATTCTGCTTTTGGGATACGGATCACAGATAGACCGACACAGACAGTCTGGTGGAATCTCTGAGGCTGCTGTACTTTACAGGAGAAATATCACACGTGGAAATTCAAGACCACACAAGGAATGAAAGCTTTTTCTTTACTATCTTCTATAGCAGGAACTCTGCGGGAGGATGAATTCTTCGTGTACGTCTTTCTCTCAACTGGACACACATGCACAAGAAGCATGTCTGGTCCATTTTTGAGCTTTTCATTAAGAAAAGGAAAACCAACTTGAAGAAAAATGTAATTTCACTACGCTTTTTTGGTAAGTTGCTTTTCAAAGGATAAAACCAATTAGTAATCTTCTAAGAAGCTTTTAAAAATAGCAAAAACATGGACACATTTTTGCCAAAATAATGGCATAAAAATGGAAGATGTCTTTATTTTCAATGCTTGATCATTCGGAGGTTCACTTTACTGGCACTGCTCATAGATTACTACAAGTGAGCATTTTGCAGCAGATTAGATACTGGGACATTTGAAAGATACTTGTGTTCACTGCAGCGGCAGTATTCTGTAGGCTCGCCATTTGTTCCGTGTGATTTTGCACTCCCTCCTCACAGGAAGGGAAGAGCTGATTGCAGTGTTCTCCCTGTCTTTTTCAATAAGCCCGGCACTGTCGGTTCCTCTTTGACTCAAACTCATGTGCGGAGTGACTGTCAACCCGCAAAAGCCCATTCACTCCAGCACACCCCTACATCAAAACTCCCTGTGCTCCATTTGCGTCACAGCTCCTCCCCAGCTCACAGTTACATTCTGCAGCTTTGAACTTGAATGCAGCTCACCTCCAGTCTCTACCCCACAGTGCCATTTCCACCATCCCCACTCTCCTCCCAATCTTATACCCCCCTCCCCCCCCTTTCCCTCCAGCTCCACTTGGGGCTACATGATAACACACTTTGGAGGGAACTGCTTTCCCCCAGAGCAGCCCAAACTGTGAGCATATTCACTCCATCATAACAGCACTGTAGCAAAACTGCTGTCACGCCGAGTTTGCCATGCTAATGTGGCTCCAGGCGCCGCTACCCTTCCCATGTACCAGCACTGTGATGAAGGTGTGTGGAGTGTTTTGTGGTTGCTTGAGGGAAGGGGTGTTGTTTGCAGAGGTTTAATAGCACAGTGCATGGCTTCTGGGGGTGATGCAGTGAATGTATAGATCGAGCTGAGAGGGGCAATGGAGATAGCTTACATCAAGGGAGCAGTTCCTTTCATAGCTGAGAGCAGTTTAATTCCCAGCAAAGGTAAACAGTGCTCGATGAATGGCAAAATGAGAAAACACTTGAACTAGCTCCTCCCATAGCCCCCCACCCCCACCCCACCCCCCCATCTGCCCTGTGAGAGGGGTGAGAGAAGAGGCTTCAAAGGGCTCGATTGACACGTGGCAATGCTTTGAACTATGTCCTTGGATCGTCATACAGAAAAAACAGACCCTCCCTTTAATCACCCACTTACAAACATAAAATATCAAGACAGATGCACCCGGATTGTACCAACATCTCAACATTGCCTCACCCTTATCCCTGCACACATGTACGCACACACAAAATATTATCTGCAGCTACAGCAAGGACTGATGGGAGTAAAAGGGATATTCCCTTCCTGTAAGTGAGCAATTATTTCCTACTGGCAACATGTTGCAGTCATCGGCAAAATCATTGCGACACCAAGGAGGGCAATCAGCCAATTAACATTGCCACATTTTTCCAGGTTGCAGGCTCTCATTTATTCAAAGGCACATGTGGGACACATGAAACTGCTTCCTCCTGTGTCTGTTTTCTGCACCTTTAATGTGCCATAAAACTCAGAGATGGCCCTGCATGTGTCAAGTGAGTGGTTGCTGCTGGAGTTCATTGAAGGTAACAAAATTTGCCTCCCAGCACCTCTCGAGCTTAATAATAAACATGTCATAAGCTTGTTTGTCTCATCATTCCTATTTATTGCAGTAACTTCCTGGAGTGATGGATGTTATTAGACTTACGGCCAAGATGTAATCTTGCACGTAATCCCTGTAAAATTACAGTTACTTCTCTTAAGTTTCTGTTTTCTCAACTTGTTTCTAAAAGTTTCAACTCCCTTTCCCAAACTCTTTAAACAAATCCCACAATTTATCAAAATAATTCCCCTTCTCTAGAGTTTATTTCCCATTCCCCTCATTCTATGGCCACTCACAAACCTCTTTACCGTGCCATTGCAATTATTTTTGTCCTTAACCTTAAAATATTTATCCAATTTGTCAGTTTTCCTCTTTTTCTAAGGCCACACCATACCTCATAACATATGTATTTGATTTCAATCAACCGAGACTCAATGAAAACAGAGCTTGAAGTACTTATTAATACATTGATTTTACATAGTGCGCATGACAGGAAAATATTAAGAAATATGTAAAGAGTCTTTATCAGCTAGACTCTGTTGTAATGTCAGCATGCTGTGGGGTTGTTATGACATTATGATAGGAAATTAGGAATATTTCCCAACAGACACTGCTGGTGGTGAAAGTGTGAAGAGCAACAGCTGAAGAACAGCTGCTGCTGGATGTGATGTTGGCTAACTGGATTCATTGGAAGGCTGGTTCTGATCTAAACTGGAGTTGGGTTGCATTAATCTGACAGTAAAATGACAGCAGCAAAAAAAGGAACAGTTTGAAATTTGACAGCAACAAAATGATCTGTTCAGAGAGGTTAAGGAAAGATTTGTTTGGCTAAAGTACAAAGGAGACACTTTAAAGAAGAAAAAGAAAAGGCAAAAATCAGAATCAAAGGATGAAAGCCTGGAAAACTTTGCAGTTTTGTTAAGTTTTTACAAAACTATTGGAACACATGCTTCTCTTTCACAATACTGCATATTATAGAGTCCCCTCTCATAAGAGACCTCAACCAATCTTTGATTCCATCTGCTCACCCATATCAATTCTGCTGCAACGCCTCTTGGCTGCTCAAACTTTTTAGCCATAACTGCTGTTTTTGCCAATTCTTTTCTGTAAATACTTGAACTGTAATATACAGCTGATCTCCTTTTGTCTGTAGATCTAGATCTAACACAACAGTTTTAAATTTGTGTTCTTAGGTTTTGCAGTCTGGACCCAGTTCATTGTTTCCTTTCTCTGTCTGTATTTTGACACACTGAGGCTCTCACTTCCCCTGTGTTCTCTTTGTGTTAGCGTGATACACAAGTAAAACTAGAAGCAGGTCAGGAGTGAAATCAACCATCAGGTTGTTGGTGTGATGGAAAATAGACGATTGTTAATTCATGTAGCTGATGAATAAGTGATTGGCTCCAGCGCTCAGGGCCAGCCTTAAAGGCACGGGGCATATGGGGAATGAGGAGGGGCACAGATGCTCCTCTGGGCCAGAGGGCTGATAGGCAAGCTTAAGAGGGACACAGAGAGGGGAGAGGAGACACTGGGGCCAGCATGAGAGCGGAAGATTTAATATGAGGCAAAGGCAAAGAGAAAAGAAGGACATGCTTACCCTGCCTCAAAAGCCAACTCTGGTCCCACTGTGCAGAACTAACCCCCTAACTCAGCCCCTGAACCCAGTGTCTGAAGTGCCAGTTCACTGCAGGGGCCTGAAGAGACACTGCTTTAAGTAGTCTGCCTCTGAGCATCAGGTCCTGTCCTACTCTGACCTCCAACAAAAGTAAACAGCTTAAAAAAGGGCAACTTCTGCATCCCTGCAAGTGACAAGATAGATCGGCCTTGTGGGAGTAAAACAGAGCAACTAAAGACAGAGATACTGGTATTAAAGTTTCCATCTACTCCTTTTAAGGGCCTTTAAAAATATATCAGTGTTTTTAATCACACACACGCAGCTGACATGCACACACACACTCACACACACACATGTACACACTCTGCAGAGCTACCCCTGGAGCATTGAGAGGATCTCAGCTCCATCTACTGGTGGTACCGTGAACAAGCTGCTCCGCTGTGGCTGAGGGGAAACAAACACCAGCTCGGTTCCCTAAAATCATTTTCTGCTCTGTCTTTGCCAAGCCGTCCTTTCCATTTGTTCTTCTTCCAAGCCAAAAATCTAATCTGATGTGATTAGTTACAGTTTGCCAGTGCAGCAGTCTGGTGTCTTTAATCATCCATAAAGACCTTCTTTTATACCAAAGCAGAGAGAAGGTAGTTTGGGATGTCAGATCCAAGATCTGATACCAATCATTTTTCATGGTGATGCCTGATTATTAAACATGATTGAATAAAGCAAACCCCCACTCAAAATCAATTATGCTCTTTTGTTTAAGAAAAAACAGCTGAATCTGTAGCTGGTATTTTGGCCTCTTATGGGGCAGTGGAAACATGTTGTGAACACAACACTGACACATCATCACCATTTAGGTTGAAATGGCGGCCTTGTTTAGCAAGTTTCTTATTATACATACAGCAGCAATGAAGTAACATTATCATCTATTTGGCGTCTTGTTTCAGGTCTTAATGAATGTAAGTCCGATGTTAACTCTCTTTTTGCTCTGGTTTTGGTCTCTACCAGTTCCTGAGGGTACAGTTTGGCTCTTGCGCAATAAATGTGCCACTTTGGTCACTAGCTAGTCTTTATCAGTGTCTGTCTTGTCGTGCGTGGTGGGTTTTTAAAGTTTTTTCTCTGAAAACAGCTCAGTGCTGAGCATCATATGATTTTCTTCTTTCTGAATTATTGCAAATTGTTTAATTCTACCTCCATACTTTATATGCAGGATGAAATCAAACCATTGCCAGGTGCAGTTTTTCGTGTCTTTCATCCTCCAAGAGGTTTGTCTGGATATGCTTAAAGATGTAATCCAGTGATGTGGGATTACAGGCTCCATTTCCTGAATTTCTGGCATCAAGTATAAGTCAAGGAAAAGAAATAAAAGAAAAAAGTCCTTGGGTAACACTTTATAATAACAACACACTATTAAGCATTAATTAATTAGTAGTAAACACTTTATTCATCATATAGAAAGCATTATTCTTACTTTATGACACAATAATATGTAATTAATAAACAGTTATAACTGCATTGTTCTTAATCAATAAGCTCGTCTATAGTGTATTTAATGATTATTTTTTCATATTTTATAAATGATGGATTCAGTATATTTAAATCAAGTATTATATCAATTACAAACCAGTCACTGAGGTGTCATCAGTGGTTTGTAAGATTAGAAAGTGTAATTAAATGATTTACAAACTATTAAGATATTCATTAATGCATTAACTTACACATACAAAGATTCAGACATGCAGTTATGGTTGGTGAGTTTGTTATTAATACTGCAATTCATGATAAATTCAGGTAGTTACTAACTGTTAGTTAAATATTTTGCGTGAGCTCATCTAAAGCAAGAACTATCTATGTCTTACCGAGCATTTACTAATGAGATGAAACGGCTAGCAGCACCCCAAGACTCACAAAAGTGTCAGTTATCTTCTCAGCAGAATAAGAAAACAAACACAACACAAGGTGATACAGAACATATTAATATTTATTTGAAGATGTAAACAAAAAACAACACACACACACAAAGAGGAAGAGAGCCATTCATGGTTTTTAAAGGCCTCAAATTTTTTTTTATCCCCAAATGTTCCATTGAAGAAGAATGTTTTTTTTTTGGATAGTTTTTTGTTAATAATTATTATCATTTTTATTTATTTTTGTGAATGAATAGCAGACAAATGTTTTTTTTAGAGTGCCTTGTTTACAGCAACGGGTTACTAACCAACATTCAACTATCTGTACATTGAGTCAACATTATCTAAATCCACTCAACTTTGTCAACATCCTAGATTATGGAAACTGAACAGCTGGAACAAGTTTACCACACAAGCCCAATTTGCAGTCCAGGGTTCCTCGTGAAGAATGTGCAGTCTTTGCACAAAAAATATATGCACACACATAGATATGCACAAAAAATAGTTTGCACACACATCCAAACCAAAAGAGGCAGGTGGTGAGTCAAGTATGAGCATCACATAAAAAAAGAAGAAAGACTGCAAGATATCCCTGATGATTTAGTTTTTCCCTCTAGAACAACAGACATTACACACATACATAATTATTAATCAGAGTTAAAAGTAGAGGTAACAGGTAACCTAATTAATTGATCCTAATTGAAACCTAATTGATTTGATTGATGTTGTTCCCCTTTAATATAATTGAACAGAATCTGTCACAAAAAGGGTCAATTGAGTCATTAAGAATCATTTCCAAATTTTGCTTACATGACAGTTTGCATTAGCTTGGTCCCTTAATAAATTTCTTCTCCATGGTAATGGCGTCTTTGAGGGGGAAAAAAAAGAGATCTTCAACTGGCATCTGAGGTCATAGAAAGTAATTATTGTCTTGTAGGAGATTAACATGTAAATGCACATCAGTCACTGTGGGAGGCTTGAAGCTTGTATCTCAATAATTCTGAGAACACCATGAAGATGTGGAAGCATTTCTACTCAGATTCTGCTGGCAGCGTGCTTTTCCTATTCTTATCACCACCAACAGCAGAACAGCAGAATAATAAAATGCATTGTGTAGCTACTTGTAAAATGCCCCTCCTAACAGCAAGAGCTCGTGGTCCATTTCCCCCGATTAAGTTTTGAGTCAGTGTGTAAAAATATTGCATGACACTGAACATTTTAATGCAGTGGTTTCAGATAACATTCACAGAATATTTACAGAGGTAGAGTGGAGCCGAGATAACTGTCTCTGAATCAGCATACAGCAGCCTGTACATGCGTGCATGCGTTTAGATTCTCCCATCATCCTCCAATTACAGACAAATACATCACTTTGTTATCAATGGACCCAGCTGCTAAAGGACTGATTGTAAAATGTTAATAAGCTGCAAGCACCTGCAGAGAACAGTGACAAGACAAATCTGCCTCTCAGGAAATTCTTTTTAGAAACCACAGCATGGTCCCTCACAGTTGCTATCTGCATCTAGATCAGAAAATGAATTGTTGCTGTACAGAGTATAAAGCAGCACACTGTCCTTTATTTTTACATGATATGTAGAGCAACAACACGACAAGCTCTTACAAGGTTATTCATGCCGGTGTTTTGGTTTTGTCCAGGTAGATAGTTCATTTAGTGCATATGAGAGCCAATTTTTCCCTTTTTGGATGAAGAGAACATGGTGTACTGGTGGACCAGAGATTTCCTTGATAATGTCACACTCTGACTTCACACGCACATACACGCTCATTCAGTTGCAGCGGGAGGAAGTGAGGGGCTAAAAGCTTCTATAAGGATGAGATCCAGCCTAATTTGCACCGTGCAAATTCCCTGTGGTGCCTGCACCAACAAGACAACCAGGTTAATGTTGAGTGCCCGTCTGTGATCTCATGGAAAAAT
>JAQLOL010000005.1:7885128-7899549 GCA_029783665.1 Naso thynnoides | reverse complement strand
CTGCGCCGCTCGAAACTTGCACTGCGCCACCCTGCGCCTCCCTGCGCCACCTGCGCTGCGCCACGAAACTAGGGCCCAATGTCTGTTTGTATCAAACTCTAACCTTACAGCTGCTCAGTACCATTTGCTCTCAATAGTTGCTTTCTTTCAGAGTAGATCTGTTCATTTTGAGCTGGTCTCTGGCCCTAAACTTTGCTATTTTTTATACTCTGTATTGACGTGATCGATGCTTGATGCTTTGATTTAAAAATCTGTTCTTGAACTAGACTTCACATACCAATTTGTTGGACCCACTCAAGAGAGACTTTTCACAATGAGCACTGAAACATCCCTCAGAAGGTTCCTGGGGTTCAAGAGAAATTTGATATTAAAGGCATATTCTTGGTGATGACCCAGTTTTTCATTTACTTATGAGACAATAAACAGCATCAGCTTTCAGTTAACAAATACAGTACGTCCCCCCACCCTGCTTCAATAAATGTGTGAACAGATTCACAACATAGAAGGAGAATTCAGAGGTCTGTAACAATGGAGGGAATCAGATACGTGTAAATGTCAACTTTACTGTTGACTAACAGTCGATAAAAGCAGACATTTCAGGCATTTGGTCTTGTCAAGTACTAAGTCTAATTCAATACTATTCACACTGAGTTCTTGAGCGGTTGCTTTTGATGGATACTGATAGCCTGACAATGGGAGAAACCATTCTGTAGATTTGTTGCTTCTGAGGTGTATCAAATAACATTGTTATTGATTTAGTGTTTTTTGTTTGTTTGTTTGTTTTCTTTTGGCTAAGTGTTTTTTCAATGTAATGTGTTAGAGAATTTGGTTGGAATGAGGAGGTGATGGAATAGTATGGGGGTGTGTATCAGTCTACCCAATGTAGTATATGTTGTGAATTCAATACAATTTTTACAATTAAAAAAAATCAGAAAAACCCCTTTAACAGATTAAATTACATATTTTATATGTTGAATTTTAAGGGGTGGTTGTGGCTCATGGGGTAAAGTGGGTCATCCATTGACATCGAGTTGATGGATAAATTCCTGGCTCTTCGGGTCATGTTTCAGCGTTAAGGCTGTCATGGTCTTACATTTTCACAGCATGAATTATGGCCAAATAATTCACAGTAACAATACTATTGCAACAAATCCATTTTTTGGTTTAATATTGGATAGCAATCAGCGTAAGGGCACATTACAGCCACCAACTTTGACAAGAAACACATACTGTTTAAGTGACACTGCATTATTTACATGATATCATCATATGTTAAATATTAACACAAAATCCATATTTCTTTTTTTTCTTTTTTTTTTACAAATTACAGCTATTGTCACTATAAAATATTTTCAGCACCACTAGAAAAAGCTTACTTTAACAAGACACACTGGACCCAAAACACCTTGTGTGGCTCTGATACCGTCAGTGTGTGAATGTGTGAGAGGAAATACTGTAAAAGTGCTTTATCCATTAAGGTAGAGAGGCATTATAAATGCAGCCTATTTATCATATTAAGCAAACAATCAAATTACTCTAAGACTAAACAATGACTGTGGTGTGCTTGGAAAGTGATATTTAATTAACATATTAAGAAAATAATAATTAAAGGATTTGTTAGTTTTGATATTGTGGGAAATTAATGAAGCAGAATTCCTGGTTGAACTATGATATTATAACCATCCTTGGTACCATCCTCCAGTCCTTTCGGTGGGCAAGCAACAATTTCACTATGACTAATTTGAATATTGTTTAAATAACCCTCTTCAAATAACACCAACAAAAACTGAAAACAGTGTGTACTAACATCTTCACTTTCTGACAGCCACAACAACGGTAAGAACTAAAATAAGGCAATGGGACATGAAAATAAAACAAAAACACAAGGAATATAAATATGTAAATAAATTACTAGTTACATTGTTTTAAATGATGTAATTAATCTGTGTAATAATAAAACTTAATTCTACAAATCCATAATAATATTGTAAAATTATAGACATCACAGATATCTTTTTGTTTCTGTCATTTGAGTTTCAACTGTGTTGCAGCATAAATTTCAAATGTCATAAGAAAAGGTGCAGGGGTGTAACTTTTCAGATTTGAGGATGATGCAATACTTTTTGTGCAGTTACATTAAAACTTTTCCATTCTTTAGCAGTATATGCTAAAGGTCTCATCTCATAAATAACACAGGTGTTTATTTGTTTTCCAGCTGTCACCATAACGGCAGCGAGGACAAGTGCATCACCTAGAAATCCCCCCTCACCTTGTTTTGTGCCTCTGTGTCCCCTCTGTGATGTACATGTCAAGGCAGGAATATGTATGTGTTGCTAAGCTCCCAGCTGTGTGGGCGGCCCTCGGCCTTTTTACGCTGTCACTTCTGCAGCGAACAATGATCGCTTTCGTCACTTATCATAATTATAAAAGGGGCAAGATGTCTTGTCAGTCTGCCCACACTGTGGGATCTCTGCTGTCATCAGCAAGTTGTGTCCATACATCCAGAGGTCTCACACATGGGAACTTATATTCTGTTTCATCTGCTGGAAACAAGAGGAAGACTAAGAAGTCAAATTTGCATTACAATGTACACTCTCTTGAGACCAAAGGTCAATTTTTACGACAGAAATTGTGCTTAACTGTTACAAGTACCGACAGCATCGTTTTTAATCCTCTGCTTTGCATTGTTTAGACAAGCTTTGTCCCAAATGCGTGGAGACAGAATCTAAAATTGCAATTTAGCACATAGAAACAACTAATATCATTTCACATAAAGCTTGAAAGTGTTATTGTGGAAGTCGGAACATTGTCGGACTGAGTTAAGTGTTTGCACTCAGAGTCATAGCTATCACTATCATGGGGCTTCAAGGTCATGTTGGACCTTTTAACATTTATTCAGATATTTTCTAGACTACATTTATTAGAAAATATTTTATTTTGGGGGAAAAGATCTTAATACAGACAAAGGATTTTTATTTCAAAGTAGAAAAATGTTGTTTAGAAAACAACAGAAGACAACATGGACAGAAAATCTAATCAAAAAGATAAATAATAAATGAGGAAATGTTACACTTTGAACTTGACCCAAGTACTAGAATACTAGGTTGGTTGCTTATTGATTTTCTTGATGGGTGGGATTCCTCTGGAAAAATCTGGACTTTAATTATAGTAGATTTATTTTCCAGAGATATTAAGAGTACTCTATTAATCTAACATTGCAATCCTGTACAAGTCGGACTCACAAATGGAAACAAAACTGATGCAGCTGAAGCAGGAACATCACAGATTACATCTCTCATCTACTGTGACATCACTTGAGGCAGTTTATTAGCCTTTCCGTGAAGCCACAAAATGCTTTCCACAAGTTTTCAACATATAGACACTTGCATGTAAAATTGGGAGAGTTCCCCTCAAATCTCAAACAAAAAAGAAGAAGATAGGTACCAAGTTTAGCTTTAACTACTCAACATATGCAGCCCACGGGCGGATAAACCTCATCACCTCAGTGTTTCCAAAATCCTGGCTAAAGCCCTGCTTGCACTCGGTCGTGTCAACATTGCATCAGAGGTGGTTTCACATGTTCACATAAGAAGTGGAACAGACCTCTGTGTATGTCAACAAAACTAACCCAGTGGTGTTTTGAAAAGCTGGCACATAATTTGAAGATTCAACCGGACAACATGTCATGATGTAACCACTCGGCTGTCGTCTCTTCTTCTGCACACTTTGCAGTGCATGACCTTAAAACTTCCATCAGGTGCAGTTTGACCCATGTGGTTAGACAGTTGGTGAGGTTGACAGTAACTGGGACCTTTGCCATAATGATGTCTGCTCTGAGACACCTTCTGTTTTACCCTTTGCCCCTCCCCAACATCTACAGTAAGACATCCACTTGCTTACAGACAGAAGTCTGTGTTTTACTGACATTGTGGTTTTAAAAGATCCAAAAAAATGTCATGTGTTCCAAAATGTTGTTTTAACGTATTTTAGTATTACGTCAGCACATACACATGAACAGTCTTGAAAATCAAACAAACAAAAGACATGACAGAAAGCAAGAGCAACAAATTCATATTTGCCTTGTGTTTAAAATGCAGCTCATCCTCAAGCAGGTCAGGCTCGGCCAGATGCTCATGAATACAGTTGTAACTTGAAGACCTGCACGGGAAGTTATGTGTGCTGAAGTTTTGCAACGCTCAAGGTCACTTTCTGTTTATTTGCACTTGGCTACATACTTGCTGTCAAGCCCCTGACTACTTTGCTGACCCCGCGTTCTAGCTGTGGCATATCAACATGACAGTTACTGCTTTTAATTTTATATTCATTTGAATCATCATTTTTGTATTTTAAACCCTCATTAGAAATGGGAGAGCTAAAACGTAATTAGACAATGTTATTGCACAATCAAAAAGGTAATAAATTCACTGAAATCAAACTGATCATTTAACCCTCATGGTATAGAAAAGACAAAACAATCACTTTTTTAATAATAGAATTTTTATTTACATGAGCAATGGGAGACACAATACATACAACATATTACATAACACAATAACAACCAACATCCAATAACAACAAACAACAACACATACAATGAAAGCAACAAATATAAGTGAAGCACAATATGGACTTTTTTGGTTTTCATTTTAAAAACAATCTCACTTTGCCTCCTCCCTCCCTCTGCAGCTGCAATGCGGTTTGGAAAGAAAAAGGCGGAAACAAGACAATCTCGCTGGTGCTCAAGGTGTCAAAACAAATGAACAACAATGGAATTGTACTTTCTTCACCTGGTAAAACAAAGAATATGAATTTAAAGAGAGGAAAGTGGTCAAAACTTCAGAAACATTGTAGAGAAAACTTTGTTGTTAGACAAACATGTTGTGGCTTGTGGCCTTCATCATTGTGGGTCATCTTGAAAAACATTACAAACAACATTAAAATAGGGCCGGTATGAAGCAGAGAAAAAAATTTTCAAAAATGAAGAAAAATATAATGGGGCACCTACAAAGCTGGGCTGGGTTACAGTCATGCCTTCAGGTCAATTGTTGTTGTCGACTGGCACTATGAGTCCTAAAAATGAAAAATGGTAGCTGGCTCCTGTCTGAGAGTAAATTTTTCTTTCTTTTCCCAGTGCTTTAATAAATAAATAAAAGACATAATATTAGTATTATTCTATACTCTATTCACTAAATTCATTAAATACAATTCCATAAATGTCCCACTTTCGTAGTACATTTAGATCAGAGATATACTTAATGATATACTTAACATGAGCAATATAATTCAGTCTTACATCAAACATTGCTAAATGTGCCTGAGTAAAAACCAAAGGTGGTGCTACATAAGGCTACAAGGGCCATTTGGCCGCTGGAAGAATCAGCTCCTATTGCTGAGCTGAGTCAAATGATCTGACTCAGTAAAAAGAGCAGGAAATCCCATCCAGGAGAAGCTCTGAAGGCCTGAAGCCACATGATCATATACTCAACCCAACTTCGGCTAATATGCCAGGATGTATCTGATCAGTTGCTGATTAATTTTTTTATGACCCTTTTTGAATTTTTTTTTTCAGGCTACCTACTGTATTTAAATGTTGTTTATAATGCCTATTGTAATGACCCTGATGAAGGCCACAAGCTGCAATGCATTGGTTTAGCAAACAAAGTTGTTCTATATATTACAAGAGTTGCTAGAGATTTGCGCTCTGTAGACTTTTTCCCTTCAGTTATTTCACCTTGAAGTAGGGGAAACTGAGCCAGTGACCTCTTCTGTGCTAATATGATATAAATATACAGCATGAGAATAGTAAAGAGATGCCTTTGCGGATGCGTAGTAATTAGCACTGAACTTATCCAAAGCCATAATTACTCTGTGTTCATCTTCACTCTCTTTATCCTCCCTCCTTCTATCTTGCCCAGCAGAAAATCAGCATTCAGTAAAAAAGAGGAGAATGGCAACCAAAAATAATACATCTTCTTGCAATCCTTAAAACGAGAAAGTAGAAGAACAGCTGCTTACAACAAAAGAAACACATTAACACCAGTGCTCCACAGTGTGCAATCACAGGGCCCACAGAGACAGCTATCCGCCTTTAATTATAATGACGTTCATCTACTCTCTCTGCACTTTCACAACTTTCGAGACTTCTCTGTTTGTATTTAGATTTCTGCGCATCACGTTTTCCCCCCATGTTTCTACAGTATCATTCAAAAATAACTGTAACACTCTCATCCTTATAGGAAGGATTTCCACATATCTCCTAAGTGTAGATCAGTTCAGGCAATATGTAAGATGCTCCAAAATAAAGTTATTAAGGATTTAATAGATTGATGTTTTGTGAAATACAAGTACTATATACAGGTTTCCAACAGTTGAATATAAAGATTCATACCACTCTTAAAACTGTTTTTACATTTCAACAAAGTCCTACAGTATTTTGTAAATTGTTACAAAATTTACTCTAAAGGGTTCATGTACATGGACATCAATACAAGGTTTTCCATGTCACGCAGCATGACTGTCTTCCATGCCTGCACCTCATTATCATTGAATGATGTAGTACATGTATAAATCACAAGGAGGATGTGCGGGTGGATGACAGGTGTGCAGGGTGCAGGACACAGTACCTGTGTTTTTGAATTGTGACAGTCTTCAGTACCAATGCATTTTATTTGTAAACCAATTTGCATATTTGCATATAATCAGTCTGTGCCTTAAATTGTTAACAATTTTCATAACCTCCACATTTTATTTGTGAGTCAATTTTGCACATATTTAATTTTTGCCTGTTATTCTTAACTAATTGTCTGTTTTTTTGCTTTTTTTTTATCATGTTATGTTGTTATGTTTATTATGACATGTTTTGCTGCCCTCTTGTCCAGGTCTCTCTTGTAAAAGAGGTCTAGATCTTAATAGGTAAATTGTTTGGTTAAAAAATGGCAAATGAACGAATGGAAAAAGAAATTTTACATGAGAATCCAGTGTTACAGTCCTGTCTGTGTTAATAAAGCTCTTTGGTTAAGGTTAGGAAAAGGTTGTGATGCCTGTCGCCAAGATCACATGCTCATCAAAAAGTCCCGAATTTCATCAACAGGATTCACACAGATAACAATTCTTCATTTGGATAATTAGTGCCAATGTACACAAACCCTTATGAATACAGTCTGTGACCGTTTACAACCTGCAGTAATGCCGGGCTGTATACATTTGATGCTACAGCCGTTTAACAGGTCGTTATTTTAGTTCAGCATAACAGTTGGACTAAATAGAAACTCCCTGCCTGATTTTGTCCAAAGGTAACAAGATCCATCAATTGCGTCTTAAAAAAATCAGTTCTAAGTTCATTCAGTTCACACATGTTGTCTCGTTTATTTAATTTGTGTAAAAACTGTTGTGTAAAAATGATGTGTGGGTTTTTAGGAGGTTATATGAGGGACATTTTGTTGACTAATCACAATAGGTTCTCGTCATCAAAATAAAACGGCTGCTGGTGATAGTTAATGTGTTTAACATGAGGATTGTCTGCAGTGGTTTATACATGGACAGAGGTTTGTATTGAGGATGTATCAATCTTCTTTCTTTAGAGTAAATGTCTGTTTCCTAAAATGCCAAACTATGTCTAAATAAATAAAAAGAAACAGTTATTACTGTTATTTATTATTAATATTTTCTGTTTTTTATTTTCCATCAGCAAATGCACACCATCATAATCTTTACTACAGCTGTTTCCTCAAAAGATCTCATGAGCGTTGTTTCCATCTTATCTTTACGACCTTGTCTTCATGTGATGTCGGGCTAACATCATTTTATGAGTATTTTTAGATGCTGAATCCTACTATGCAGTTTACCCCGTCCAAGGAATGCTTTCTCTTTCACATACAGGTTGGCGGAAAAAGCTGATTTTAAAGTTACACGAGTCTCCCTTGGGTCTTGAGGAAAGGACAGTGTTTTCACACAGCATATTGTTCTGAGTGAAAATGCAGCCAAACAATGAACAGAGAGAATGACAAATGAGGAAGAGGCCTGTGTTTTACAGGAATTATGCTTAATTACAAACAAAGCTGCCATTTAGAGTCCATTGTCCTGCCTGGATGTTGGCAGACCTCCGCACAATGTGTTGACTGCATCCTTCCTTTCTCTTTTGTGATTTGTTTTTCTTACCCCATTTTGAGGGTTACACAGCATAACCATTCTGAACCCTTTATAATTTCCCCAGTAATCAGTCTGTTCTTTTTTGTGGCAAAGCTTTAATCAAACATCCCATAGCGTCCACCAGCCAGAAATGTGTTATTCTGAATAGACACACAAAAAAGCATGCAATTACTCCCAGAGGACTCGTCCCTCTCCACTGCAACAGCTGCAGAAAAGGGGGCACTGTTCCAAACACGTCCTCCTCCCCTTTTCTCTTCTCTTTTCTTTTTTATATGTTGGAAAATAACATCTCCAAAATGGCAGAAGTAAAGATGTGTTTAGGATGTGTTTTGTAATCATTTAGTGGAACAGTAGGCTGCAACACTTCATCTTAGAGGCTATCCTATAATTGCAGATATCACTTGATGAAAGGTTAACATTTGAGGTTTCTAACCTAGATATAAGACAAAAGAATTCCTATTAGGCATATAATTAAGTTTCAGAGAGGGCAAAAGTAACTTAAGCAGAAGGATGTGACTTTATTATGGTGGTGTTGGTGAGAGAGGGGCTTATATACATGCAAAACTAAAATTATTACCTCGTCTTAACCATCTAGGACTAGTGGTTCAACACTTAAGGGAAAATTTGCATTTTTTTGGGAACGTAGTCTATTCATCCAAATTCTGGATGTAGGAAAACAACAGAGATGCCTTTCCCTTCTCTGCGCATTCACTAGGTCATTAGATACCCACCGCTTGTGAGCAGTTGTGCATATTCAATGGAAGTGATAGGGAGATGCTTTTACTGCCATCAATTGTCTTCTAAAATACATCTAAAAAAATCTGGAGTCGGGACAATATGCTTTTTTCCAGATTCAATTGTATCACAATGCTTGGGTGCTGATTCCATTTGTATTGCGATTCTGATTTATTGCGATTCTACAAGTTCTGTGATTCAATAGTGTCGATCAGTGCGATTTAAGTTATTACTGGATACAGCTTTGGTCATGTCTAGCTCTGTCTTTCCTGAAAGCGTGCATATGTTGGATTTAAAGTGTAATTGTGCAGGTCTTATCTCCAGTGGTCCGGGATTGTTTGCCATTTTCTGCTTTTGGCAGCTCTCAGGTGCTCCTGGCTCATCTTGGCTGTTTTTCCAGATGCAGTATACAATGTCGCATTGTCGCAGTCAGATGAACTATTAGAAAAAAGGTAGTATATCGATTTAAAATCTTTTAAAAAATCACAATACTCACACAAATAAATTTTTTTCCCACTTTGACAAAAATCTCCAGCACGCTCGGTCCTCATGTTGCAACTGTGCACATTCACCACGCTATGAAGACAATTTCATCGTGGGCGAAAATACAGAGGTACTAGCTGTGACACAGTGCTTAGCCCAATGTGATCAGGCTCTGAAAATGATGAAAATAATATTATTTCATAGTCACAGGCTACTTGTACATTCATCACACTATGAAATAATATTATTTTCATCATAACCATGTTGTGTCCGAAGCGCTGTGTAACTACTCCAAGACAACTAGTTCCTCTGTATTTTTGCCACAATGTGAATTTCTCATATTGTGGCGAATATGCATGGTCACAACATGTGGATGGAGCATGTTAGAGATTTCTGGATGTGATTTAGAGGGCTTTAGACAGCAGTCAGGGCATCTCCCTCACTTCTATTGAATGTGCAAAATTGCTGTGCAGGGCGGGTATCTAGTGACTTAATGAATCCACAGAGAATGGAGAAGCATCTATGTTTTTGTTTTAGGTATTTTGGGTGAATAGGCTTAATCCCCCCAAAAGTGCAGTTTTCCTAACAATTTAACTAGGCTTTACAAAAACACCTCCAACGTCCAACAGAAATCACAACAAATTATCTGACAAGGCAATTTAATTCATATGGGCAAAAGGAAGATCATGGAATGTGGTCCCAGCATAGACTGCTCTCTCTTGAAACATGACCTCATTCTTCAAACTTCAAATATAATGGGAAAATACAGTGGAGACCTGACCCACACAGTAAAACAATAAAGATGTAAAGCACAGAGCTTGCAAAAAGTTCAAAATATAAATGTCTTATGTGCACAAAAACAAAAGCACACACAGAACAGAAGAGAAACTTCAATAGAGGCGTTTATAGCTTAGTGCACTCAGTGCCTGTGAGGCAGCGCTGAGCTCAGGAACTGCCTGCTGCCGGTTATTTCAGACACTGGATGCTTTGTGTGAGCTGTTGTTTATTTGGGCGTCTGAGCCTTGGTAAATCTTGACTTTTTGCAATCATGTGACTGTAGCTCAAAGAAATGACAATCTGTCTTAACCAAGTGGCCAAGAGATTGTTCTCTAGGAATTCAGATTTCTTTTTGCTATATAAAAATTATTATAAAATTATTATTATTTTTTTATTTACTTTTTTAATTCAAGCAACCTTGTAGCATTGTTGACAGTGGAAACCCAATTTATGGTTATTTTGCTTGTATGATAAAAACAGAAAGCCTTGCAGCATTAGCAGCAATGTATGTGTGGGTCACAGCAATTTTCTGGTTTTATTTAAATATGTTTTTGTTATTGCTGTTGTTTATGTCAAACGGTTATCAAGGTTATTTGTATTTTTCATTTCTAAGATATGAACTGATTACTTTGGTGCCATTGAAAAAAGTTGAGCCGACATGCTGTAAGGACTGTTAGACTTATCACAAATGAAAATAATGGTGTGACATTTCAGGGAGAGTTCTTTAGGCCAGGGGTATTCAACCTTTTTCAGCCCAGGGACCCCATGATCAATAGAGAAACAGAGCAGCCACCCCCAGATTTTAAAAAAAGAAAAAAATTTTTTAACTAAATTATGATTCCACTCTCATACACTGTTTTTAACCTATTTTACACTCAGCCATTATGATATTTGTAAAAAGTAGCTTTTTATTGCCCAATAATATTAGATTTTACTTTTAATTGAGTTAACTCAATTAAAAAAAAATCCCAGATGTATATTATTTCGATGAGAAATTTTAACTATTTTGGGTTACCCCCTGCAGCACCTCCACAGACCCCCCAGGGGTCACGACCCCCTAGTTGAAGACCAATGCTTTAGGCGAAACAAATAGTAAACGCTGCTACCCTCTGACTTCAGAAAGGCGACGTTATTCTGCATTTCATAAAACTAGGAAAATTCAAAATTTCACTTGAAGTTGGACTGTGAAGTCGGGGCAGATCGATCTACCCCAGGTAGGAACTCCGACTTCAAGTGGTGTTCCGTTGCACTTTTTCTCGTCGGAAGTGAGGAATTTCGGACTTCCCAGTTTTCTGGAATGCAGCACGGGGCTACTTATCGCAACACAAAAGTACATTCTCACCAAGTAACATTTATTTGCCATAACTAGGGTTTGACTCGTACGTGAATTTAGAAAAGTTAAGGATCATTCGTCGTAGGAGAAGTCTAAACGTACTATGCACGGTGTTGTCAGCAGTGTGATTTAAACGTGCTGCACGTGAACGCAATACTGAAGCGCTCTCTCAGCGGTAGATTCGGATTGGACAGACTCCTCGCTGGGGAAAATGGGAGACGACTTGGATGACGAGTGGTGGACACACGAGGGTAACTCAGGTATCATATATCTTTCATCTTTCGTGTTTTTGAGACTTGTAAGTTTGTCCGGGAAGTTCCGGTGAATCCTGACAAGCGAGCTCTGTTAGCTTGTAGCTGACAACTGAAATGTTGGTGGGTTAAAGCTAACTGTAAGCTAACGTTAGCTTGTCAGCAGTACATTAACAGACAGTCGGTAACTTTAACGTTAGCTACATTGAACCGTCAGTTTCTATATCGCCTAGTTTAAAACACAGAGTGTCAATAAGTTTTGCGTGGCTTACTTTTTGTTTGTTAACGTTAGTGCAGGAAAGTTAGCGCTGGTAGCACGAGGTGTTACCATTGGGTTGTTACTAGCAGCAGACATAAACACGTGTGAGAGAGAAGTCAGTGTGTGGGTCATCACACAAACGTTTGCGTTAATGGTGTCGACGTTTGTGTTGGCTACCTTCACTTTAGCCTTTCGAGGCTCTCTCTCTTACAAACAACCGTCTGTATTCAGTGTTTTCTGTGCCCATCATCAAGATACACTAACGGAGCAATGTCCCTGCGGCTGTCCCCTGCTTAGCTTCATGCTCTCTGCATACCAATAGAGGGCAGTCATGCCATTAAAGTATGAGTAACGTCATTGCTTTGGACAGCTGTGTGATACTGTATTGCCGAGTTAGAAAACGTGTAGTTTCAGAAAGTATTAAATGAAAGGTTTTCGTTAGGCTTAATCAGACACAGAGACGTAGGCTATTACCTCTCCTCTTTCACTGTTTCTCTCACTCAAACAAATGCACAACAGTAGACACAAATCTCAGTACTTTTTTACTCTGGCACACGATTAATGCAGAAAAGGAAAGCAATGCAATTTCACACACCAATAGAGTAATATAATGTTATATATTGTCTTAAAGGACCCCAACTACACTAAGCCATATTCATCTTTACCCTGTAAATTCTACTCAATCTTTCAATGTGCTTTACTCAATCTGCATAATGCAGCATTTTACTGTAACTTTCAAGTTGCATGTTGTAATGATAGCAAGATGTAAGAGGTTTTTTTTTGTTTGTTTGTTTTCTCTGAAAATAAGCTGTTTATAGGTTAACAGCAAGAATCAAATTGACTGATTTCATAGTGTTTGGCATTAATTTCTGGAGATTGTTTGTACTCCCAATACCATTTTTTTTCTGATAGGAATTCCTATGCCTGAATGTCAGACTGAACTGCTGATACCAATTATTGATCTGATTCCAGTGTCTACATTATGTACATATGTCTTTACTCTTTTAACAGCTTTACACTACTAACCATGCATGGATGTCATACGATTGCAATTTAGAGTAAAAGATCAATGTGTCTCTTGCACATTGGTGACATTTGAATTCTAAATCAGCAATAAAATGTGCATCGCCTGTATCGCAGGGCTTTGAAGAGCGTTAGAGGACATCAGGAGTTGATTGACAGCTGCCAACAGACAGGTGTTGAGAACAAGGAAACTGTAGAGGACAGAGTTGAGGGCAGACCGGTGCTTTTAGGAAAACACTCGGAAACACTTCAGCAGTGTTACCAGAGGTAGGAGAGCCCCAGAACTTTTGGGATTAAAAAAGTGATTTAACTTTACTTCAACCTGCAGTGAGCTGCAGAGGTATCAGGCTGGTACTATATGAATGAATGAAATGAAACATCCTTATTTTGAACATTGTAAAAACAGAAATTATAAAAACAAAACAATATTAATTATAAATAATTACCAAGGAAGTATATGTTCGAAAAGGAATAGGTGGAAGTACACACTTGTTTATTCCTACCCCTATTGTAAGTGCTAATCTTCAACTATATCACCTCCTGTAATAGTTGTCCAAATATTATGAACAACCCACCATACCATACCATATGCACAACTTAGTACAACTATAGTATACATACAACTCAACAATTTTGACAACTGTCCTCATTTTATACTGTATACAACCGGATACTATCAACCAACTATCCCCACTGCATATACATCTCCATACAGTATAAACCATGGTTCCAGTTTTGTTTTCTTCATCAGTCTATTCCATAACAATAACCGACCCAAATTAATATATCTGCCACACATACACGAAGTTAACCCATCTTCTCTTCCATACACCTTGTTAGAGAAGATTTTTTGTATATCTTTTTAAAGTGATTTATGTTTGTACTCTGCTTTAATTCCAGCTGAAACCATTCCACAGATTTACCCCACAGACTGATTCCCACATGCTCTTCATAGTCGTACGGGCACTTTGTTTTTTAAAATTTTGCTCTCCTCTTAAATCATGACAGCCCTCTCTGTCTTGAGACATTTTTTTGTATATTGTACATAATTTTTACATAACTAACAGAAAAGTGCAGTCTTAAATTTAACCAGATCCATGAGTTTCAAAATTCCTGTTTTTAAAAACTGAATTTATGTGTTCATGATATCAGACCATATTAACTGTAATTAGGGCCCGAGCACCGAAACGGTGCGAGGACCTATTGTAACTGTAGGAATTTTTTTTATTTTATTTCACACATATAAACTCTATTTTGGGGCCTTTAACATACTCCAAAACTCACCAAACTTTGCACAAAAATCAGTCTTGTGACCATTTAACGTATTTCATAGGGTTCGCAAGTGGGCGGGGCTAAATGGCTCCACAGCGCCCCCTAGAAATCTTTAAAAATTCATGAAAAATCAGTGGTTT
>JAQLOL010000005.1:7861413-7885028 GCA_029783665.1 Naso thynnoides | reverse complement strand
TGTGTAAAAAGTTAATGTGATATTTTAAATGTCTTTTTCAAGATAATTAGATTGTTTAATTATCCTGTACAGGAAATTACTTTGTTAGAGCAGCAACATTTCATCAGAACAAAGACCACAACACACACTACATGCAACACTATGAGAGCACCTGCTGTATGTACACTGTTAACAACTCGGTAAATGGAAATAAAAAAGCTGATAAAAACTACCAAAATTTTGCACAGAAAAGCTATAAAAATATGTATAACTTGAAGTCATAACTTGTGTGCAAAGTGCTAAAAAATGCATAAAAAAATTGATTACAGCATTATCTAAAATTGCAAATATACATAAATAAGAAATGAAAAACTAAATAAAAATGCCCAAGTGCATGGATACATTAAAAATACAATGCATGCATAGCATACAATATTATTTCACTAGCTTGCAGTATTATTTCACTCCATTAAACAGTCTCGTGGCAGCTGGCAGGAACAACTTGTGACTGAAAGAACTCTCTTGAAACATCTGCAGGGCATGGAGTGGGTGGCTATGATGGTTAAGTATTGAGTCTAATTTTGAGAGCATTTTCACCTCACTCAGCCACTGCTGAATTGTGACCTGTTTAGACCAAATGATGGAACTTGCCTTCTTGATCACTTTAATTCTGTTTGTCTGCAGTGTGAGCACCTTCCCCCCAGCAAACCACACCAAAGCATAGATCAGAGGGATGATCTGTGCGGTGGCCAAGAAGGGCCAAACACACTTCAAATTAAGACAACAAATGCAAATAGACAAAACACATGCAAACTGAGAAAACATCGTTATCAACTTAACAACATATGTACATATGTAACTATGCGAAGCATTTAAGAAAAGTGCAGCAAAAACTGAAAACACAGTGGAAGTGCCTATGTGGACACATAAAAGTGATGGACACCAGCTTGTTTTTGTATTCTCCACTAGTTCTTGTTACTCCTGCTCAAGAAGTTGGCCATGACCTTAGAAAAAAGAGCTAAAATGTAAATGATTTTGATTTATTTTCATATTGTGATAGATTGTCACAATTAGAGTCTGGTCTAGACCGCTCTATTTGTAAAGTGTCATGAGATAACATTTGTTGTGATATGGCGCTATATAAATAAAATTGACTTGACTTGACTTGTATGGTTCAGATATTACTGCAGGTTTTTGTTGTTACCCTCGCGTTAGCTTTTTGCTTTTCATAAACCTGATGAAATAACTTGCATACAGTTTGGACACACGGTTAGCCTAATATAACATAAGTTAACGTTACTTTCAGTACCTATACTAAGGGAAAAACAAGTGAACAAACAGGTGTTCATCACTTTTATGTGTCTTCAGAAACACTTCCATTGTGTTTTGTTTTTGCAGTGCTTTTCTTAAATGCTGCATATGGGTTATCAAACTGATGCTGTGCATATGTTGTCAAGTTGATGAAGATATTTTTTTAGTTTGCATGTGTTTCATCTATTAGCATTTGTCATTTGTCATTTTCATTTTTCATCTATTTGCATTTGTTGTCTTAATTTGTTTGTGTTTTTTTCTATTTGTATATATTTTGACTTAATTTGTTTGTGTTTTGTCTATTTGCATTTGTTGTCTTAAATTGAAATGCGTTGGCCCTTCTAAGTCACTATAATGATCAGTGATAAATCTTTAGAGCTCATTTAGAAATAGATTTACACAGGGCTTTGCAATTTAGGTTCAAGTAAAAATGTCATTAACAAAAAGATTTCCACTGTAACCAAGACTAGGTGAAAACCTACTATACAGCTAGACTGCATCTGGGTGCTTAAATGTGTTGAATGTGTTAAAGGGTAGTCAGTAGTAAAGTTGATATTTTAGACAGAAAGAGCAGATAACATTACCTTTTTTTTGTCGTGACCAACTTTTTATTGGTTTTAAGTGGTATACAACATGAAAACACTAACAAGCAGTAGAAATTCTACACACAAAAATTGCAGCGACATTAGAGAAAGACAATAAACCATTCCTTTACCCACACTCCATCCCACTGTTGCCCTTTCGCAAAAATTTAAGAGAATGTACTTTATTTGCAATTAATGCAGGGTTGAGGGTACTGTCAAACTGGGCCTGTACAGGTCATCGGCCAGTACCTCCACACACAACTCTACATTTCTTAATTTTAAGCTCATCTGTTCACACTGATATATGGTATCAAATCATACCAACATTGATATGGCATCTCATAACTGTACACTACACTTAGGCTGGACTCTCTTATATTCATCATTGCACAAATTAATTCATACAAATATGTATACTAATATTTCAGTAAGAGAGACCAAGAAGAAAAGAATGAGATAAGAGAAACTGAAAAATTTTTATTGTAAACAGACGGTGTAGACTTTGGTGTTTAGACCCCAGCAGGAAGTATGCCACCATGCAAAGCGTTCTTATGAATTAGGTGCAGGGGTGCCTGAACAAATTTTCAAGTGAGGGGTCAGTGAGAGGGGGAAAAAAATTACATAATGACAAGCTCCCATGCAGATATCACCGAACTAGCTCAATCATACACAATGTTTACCGTTATCGTTGCTTTAGAGCCATTAAATTGCAAATCAAGTCACTTGGCTGAAGTTAGAAAACCCAAAACTATCGCTGCAAAGATTGTATAAATATGCTCCAATGTTCTCTCTCTGTCTCTCTCGATATCTCCTTCTTTCTGTATCTCTCTCTCCATATTTCTCTTACACACACATTCAGAAACATGCACAGTACTGTTTGTTGCGTGTAGACTACTTAAACAGAGCGGAGGAGACAGACAATCATTTTGTCAGAGACTGGACTAGCCTAACTGAACAAGCCAAGCAAATTGTTTGGTGCAGCATTTTTAAGCACAGTCCATTAGGCCACAAAAAACAGCATAGGACAATGCTACCCAAAAGACCAGAATTGCACATAACTTATAATAATCAAAAAAATAATAAAATATCTCCCTTGTGGCTTAGGGCCAACCTGGTTGAAGTAAGTCCGATACAACAGTCCAATAACAAAGAAGGAACTTTGCCAGATTGTGGCTAATAAATCCTCTTCACCCATGTACAAGGCAACAGTCAGGGTCTTATAGTCCAATTTGGCCTGTCTCTTTTGAACTATCTACAGTCATTTCATTCCACTAGATTTTATTTTAAATGCATTGTGGAGGAAAAGAATCGAGTTCACAATTGATGGCTTCAGTGTGGTCCTCCTTTTATCCATTGCTCTCCAGGCGACACTGACGTTCTCTTGCTGCTGCTGCTGCTTGCAGGAATGCTGAAGACAGTACGCGCAAGTCTGGCAAGCAAGGGGAATGAGGCCTCGTGTGATTTCCACCATCCTGGCACTTCAATGGCCTGGTTCAATGAAGACTGTCACTGGCAACTGTCTTGACTGGCTAGCAGCGCCAAAACGGCCCCCACTGCAGCCACTACATTCCACGTACCGAAGGAGGGAGGGTGTGTCTCTCTTCTTACGGTCATACTTTATAATTGTAGTGCAATGGCGACAATGCACATTCCACGTGTACTCTTTTGTTTCACTCACGACAATCAAATCAAAGTACTCCCACAGACCAGCCTTTCCATTCTTGTTTGGGATTTTAATTAGCGCCCCTTTCGCTATCTTGTGCATCCTTTCTTCCATGGTGACACTGAACTAACAGCCTCTTTTTTCCCCTCACTTTTCCTGCCGTCAAACCACTAACGTTACTTGCAAACAAGTCAATGATGTGTGTTTTTGTGTGAGGAGTGACTGACATTCAGGCTCAGAAGTGATATGTGTGTGTGTGTGTGTGTGTCCACACAGCAAAGCAGACTGTATGTGAGTTTCACATACTTGGTTAGTGCAAGGAGCATAGACTTTAGAGCAGAAAAAAAGGAGTCCAGCCCAAAAGTAAACTCAGATTATTTACTTTACTATCTTTATGAGGGTCTGTCTTTTTTACTGCAGGCACCCACCTGTGAGAGTAAGGGAGAGAAAAATGAAGCAAGCAAACGGGAGAAAGGAAGGGAGAGTGTAGCTATTTCATGTTTTTATACAAGAGTACATACAATATAATATAACAGGTTGACGTGCTATGGAAACATTAAACAGTCTCCCCTCATCACCTTGATGTGGACTGTCATGACAGAGGCAGCTGCAGGTATAATAATAATTCAAATTACCGTAACCCTTGAAAGTGGGGGACCAAAAGTCCCCTGGCCCCGCTATTCTGGCACCACTGATTAGGTGATTCCAAGATAAAGGAAACTTCCCTTGGAGCCTAGACACTGGTGGTGGTGTTGAGAGGGAGTGATGTTGGGCCAACATCACGATGGAGAAACTCTGCTTCTGTATTTGGTTGATGATGTCTTGGTATATAAGACTAAGTTAGTGGAGGGGTGGAGGTGGGTCACAAGAATTCTTGAGACACTGAAATGACAGCAGAATGACAGTGGAGATAGAGAGCATTTTTAGAGTTTGACCACTAACAGGGGGAATGGCTAGAAGGAGAGTGTGTCAGTGAGTGATTGAATGGGAATGAGATAAAGTATGTGTGGTATTAAAGACAGCGGGAAAAATGCTTGTGACGCAGGGTGCTTCTCAAGTCTCTTATTTGTTGTTTCCCTGCTCCTCAATCCTTGAACTGGAAGTTGTTTTGGCAATGCCATCTTGCAGACCATCCCAAAAGCTCTTATTTGTGCACCAGGGACTGAGGAACAAGGAACAAGGAGCAATCATTGAGGAGCGATGAGCAAGGGTACATCCTCATCCTCTGAAGAAGTCTCCCAGCTCAACAATCGGGTATAAAAACTACACCCCCACAGCTGGATAAGCTGGCATGAACACATTAAACAGCTGATATGACTTGGATGAATTTCCTCATCACACAACAAGACAAGAATTAAGATTTACATCATGGCTACTGGTGAGCAGGTAGCTTGTCCACTAGGAAGACACAACAAATTACCTATTAGGTTGTATCAAAGGGAATATAATCAATGTAATTGTAATAGCAGACTTTAAAAAAAAAAAATACAACCTGCAATTACACAATATACAACCGTTCATAGATAATATGACTGTAATAATACATATATGAAAACGTCATATTGAGCATTAGTGAAGATTGAAAAAACAGAGGAGAGGGGCTCTAACCCCTAAAATACACTGGATGCGGAACGGCTCCGGCTCCGCTGCGTCACGGCTCCGGAATGACTGCGGCATCCAGCAGCCCTCCGCAACACATACGCAGAGCTTCTATTTTTGCCAGACGCCAGAGCACGGCGCATAAATTCAGCACAGAGCAGATTGTGGAGGGAAGGAAATCGGCTACAAAATACAAAATAAAACCCTGGTTGATTTTCAAAATAAAATACTCCGCGTTCACCGCGGATCGAGTTTCATAACAAGAACTACTACTGTGGTTCTCTATTCTTCTACTATATGAATGAATGAATGAATATCTCTTCCTCCAAGAGACTACAGCCGGCATATCACGTGCTTATGCGTGAATTCACGAGATCTCGCGCATCCTCGGTGTCCGGCGGAGCCGCACCAGTGCGCATCACAAACGGATCCTGTGTGAATTGTTGGACGGTGGAGTACGCTGTCGTTCTGGAGCGGAGCCGTTCCGCATCCAGTGTATTTTAGGGGTTACACTTGATGTTTGCTGTTTGTGGTCATTGTCTATTTGTGCGGTCAAAAAAATCTGTGAAGTTGCCTTCAGGTTTAGGAGACCATAGGAAGTTGTAGGGTTCCATTTCAGCCGAATAAATTATGTGGTATTAAATTGCCGAATAGACTTGTGTACTGGCCAATACCTGAACCAGCATTTTAGGCTGGATTTGAGGCATTTCTGACACTACTAATTGAGCATCCCTATTGCTTTCTTTTCATAGAAGAAAGCAGCTAATTTAAAACACATGTTCTTTAATGTTATAAGATCCTACTGTTTAACTGTCTTTTAAACTTTGAAGTGCATTGAATCAGTGGTTGACCCGTTTACCCAGACTGACATCAATTCCTTGCTGGTATTTGTCTCACAGAGATGCTCGACAGAAAAGTATGTGCAGCTGATTGAAAACTGACAAGACAAAAAAGGAAAGTTGAAGACTGATAGAAAGAGCATGGGACTGACTTTGAAGTCTCATGAATGAATAACAGCTTCATGAGGGGCTGTATGACTATCATGGTGATTAAACACACTAATTACAAAGGTTCTCATGAGGACTTCTTCATGCTACTGTCTGCACCACACTGTCACAAAATGCCTCATCTGGTTTCCACCTTGCCAGCCGGTGATGTCAGTGTGGTTCATGTTTCTCCATATTGGTCATCATATACCTGCTATGTCGGCTCTCTACCAGCCTCTCCTACCACTGGAAGCTATGTGGTGTCCCACAAAACTGTCATCTAGTTTCTAATTTAGATGACTAACCACTCATCACAACCTTGGCAACAAGATGGACTTTATTGAAACTATCTTACAAACATATTTCTGCCACTCGGCGTAACCATATATTTTGTGGTCAGATATTTTTTAAATATCTAATTATTGTGTTGACTTAATATCATGAATGCTGTGATTAAGGTTATATGGTTGATACTAGTCTCCAGCTTATTTAAAGGAACTGGCTGACCCACATAGAAATAATAGTCAAGTCATTAAAAAAAAGGGTATATTTTAAAACACATAAGTTTACTGGTACTCTACAAAGAGAGGTTATTTGATTATTAGAACAAAGTTTAAACATATAAAACTATATGAAAACTAATTAAAATACTAGAATAAGTAAAATCTGTGATTATTTTGAATTTAGAAAATTTTTAATTTGTTTCTTTTGTTATTAGACTTACAGAGGGCTACCACTTTTTGCAAACGTCATCTTTTGCCTTGTATGTATTTATTTTTGAAGTTGGGTACACATATTTCTAAGAAATAATTTCTCTGTCATGCTTCATATTGATGTGCTCACATTCATTGATTCAACTTTATATTCTTCTTTTAAAGAAATGATTTGTTACACATTTTTTAGTCATGTGGCAGCTGTATACCTCTTACCTGTTTAATAGTCTAGATAGGTCTTTTTCCCCTACATGACTTGGAGAGCAGTCTAAGCAATAGAACTTTTCTTAAAAACAAATTTGGGGGGAAAAAAGTGTATTGTGTGTCTGTATGGTATTACCATTGACGTGACACTCAGACCATTGACCTGTTTGGACTCCAGCACAGATGTAAAACAGGAAATATTCTTAAAGCAAGCAAATCAACACTGCATGATGTTGATTTAATGCTACAAGAGACTCTACGTCCTTTATTTATTCATTCAGAATATTGAGTTTAGCTGGCTGGAGATGATGTGCTGAATTCTTTGCCTTTTGCAAACAGAGACTCAGCAGCATTGCATGCCAATTGCTGCTCTTTGTCCATGGTGTGATTTTAAAGTGGTTACCTGTTTTTTGATAGTAAATTTTGAAAAGCTAAGAAAAATGTGTTAATAGACATACTAAAAAGTTGAAAAGGGCAATTTAATCAAATACCTCAATTGTCATTTTCAAACATAAAACTGATGATGAACTGATGATATTATTTGTACTCAAAATAGCAAAGTCTGTAAGTAGTTTATCCACATTAGACCTCGACAGCCTCACCAGCACTGGATGTTCCTCGTTTTATTGTGTCAGAAAAACATGAGCTGAGTTTTCCAGTACATATTTGGTTAGAGGTTTCACACTAACATTTAGACACACAGAGTTGTGAGAAATTATGTTGTGGTTGAGATAGCTGGTGACTCAAAAGTTGAATCAAACTCAGCAAATATTACCTTTCCTATCAAGGTAATCTTTTTTTCCCATTCCCTTCATTCTGTGCAAAATTGGCTAATAAACAGATAAGAGTCCACCAGTGTTTTGCCTAATGTGTTGTGCTGTGCCACTTGGAGTTGGCCTTTGTCTTTTCTGATTTTATTTTGCATTTAAATCAGCCAGTAACCAGTTGTCTGTACCGATGCCCATCCCCCCTTAAAAGTATTCAGGGTGATTAAATAAAAACCAAAAACATTTTTAATGAACAGAAAAAACAACATACATGAAACAGTAAAATATATAAAGCACATTACACATTTGATTGTGATTATTAGATCTCATAAATACGCTAGTGACGCATGTCATACATTCAATTAAGGGTTGTTAAAAAAAAAGTCTAGGGACAGAGTGTATAGATAGAAAAGGCTCTACAAAGGCTCTTGTTGGAAAAATACCATAAAGCATTAATTTGATGATTTTTATAAAGTCAAACAAATGTGGTTCTCTTTGGAGGATGAGTATTGTTTTAGCTGACTAGTCTGGGAGTGTGACTGAGGACATAATACTGTATATTCAGAAAAGATACATTTTTTTAACCTAAATACAAAGGCTACTTACTGGTATCTTTAAAGAAAGTTAAGTGGTAGAGCTAGCAGAGGATATAGTGATGCTACTTGTAATTTTGCCAACGCCTTTGACATGACAGCCATTGGCAAGCACTTGAGTTCGTTGTTCATGGTGGACATAGTATGGCCCAACTGACTGTGGGAAGGTGTGGGTCATACCATTTAGAGACTGTATGTATGGGCTCCCCAGATGGATGTGAATCTTGTTTTCCTCTGTAGTAATGATACTTGGACTTGTGTCTGTGCTGTTGGGTTTCTGGTGTTGCCAGCTGTTCTGCCGCTCCAGAGTCTTGCAGAAGATCCTTTGGTTTCCAGCCTCTTTTGGCTCTGGAGAACAGGTCCTGACTGTTACAATCTGAATGGGGGAGTTGTTGTGGTCGGGTGTCACAGAGCGTGATGAATTTGGGCTTATTGCCCGAGAGATGGTCGTTCCATTAAGTGGGGAGATGGTGCGGTCAGGACTTGAAGGGGGTGTTTTAGCATTAACTGCGGACAGAGCTGAATTCTGGATAATGGTAATCCTTTGCTTAGGTGAGGCTACGCTCGTTGGGATGACCGCTGTGCTGGTGTAGGATGTAGCTGTGTCTCCAGTAGGGCTGCTGATCTCAAGTGTGGCCGTATTTATTATTTGGTGTGGTGTCAGTTTAATGTGCAAAGGCTGCCCCGGTGTGTGTGTTACCATCATCACCTCTCCATTAACCATTTGGTGCATGTCTATACCATTGGCTGAGTGGTTGCTGTATTGGCTTACATTGTTATTTGCGCCATTCAAGCTGTTAAGATTGTTGACAAGAGAGCTTCTTCTGTTTATGTCCTCTGCATTATGGTTTGGATCCTCATCCTCATATTCTTCATCAAGTTTCTCACTGTGCTTGCTGTTTTCAGAATGCAGACTACCCTTTTCCTCAGTTTGAACCTCTTTGGTGGTCTGATAAAGGTCTGAGAAGTGTTGTTTGGCTGCACAAGGTATAAGGTTCTTGACTTGTCTATACCTATCTATCTCACTATTCAGTTCTGTCATCTCCCTGGCCAATTCTCTGTTTCTTGCTTCCTGTTGGGTCAGTTTTTTTTGCAGCATTGAGTGATCATTCCTAACCCTGCAGATAGACTCTTCGGTTCCCATTAGCTTCTGTAGTTTCTCCTTCAAGGTATCTACTTCTCTGCCCAGCAGTCTGGACTTAACCTGCTCCTTTTGAAGACGGCAAAGGAGAAGGTGTTCCTGGTTGACCTTCTGCTTCTCAGCCTGGTCATACTTGGAAAGCTCACTCTTCGCCACTTCTAACTCCTCTGTTAGAGCCTGAGTCCTCTTCTGTTCATCTTTAAACCTCTTTTCTAGGGACTCATAGTCTTCTTCTACTTTCATTAGTTCTCCCTCCAACATCTCTTTGTCCTGTAGTCTCTTTTGCAGTCTATCTAGTTCCTGGGTCAATTCTTTGACTTTGTTGTCTTCTGTTCGGCAGTGTAGGTTTGGGTTGTTTGAAATAGAACTGTATGTGTACTTCTCCTCTTTTTCTTTCCTGTTTTCCAAGACCTGTAACCTTTTCTTCATTGTGGTTATTGTACTTTGTAGCTCTCTATTCCTCTCCTCCTCTGTTTGTAGTCTCTCTTGGAGCTCATCTTTTTCCTTTGCTATGCTCTTAATCCTTTCCTCTAAATCTGCCCTTGGCCTTAGTGTCTGTATCCTCTCGTCTCTCAGTCTCTCTGTCATTGTTGTCAAATTACTTTGCTCATTTCGTTTGCCCTCTTTCCTGTTCCATTTTTCCTCAGCCTGTTTGAGCCTCTCGGCCATGGTCTTTCTGTCCTCCAACAAAGCTACAGTTAGTGACTTGAGCTTTGCCAGGTCCTGACTAATCGCTGTTCCACTTTTTTCCAGTTGGCCCTCAGTGGCCTCTAGCTCTCTCACCCTAGCTTTCAATGTGTTGAGCTCACCAGAGAGCATTTTGCTAACCTCTCTCTCTTGCTCCAGGCTACTCATCAGAACTCTGCATTCCTGTTTACTCTTCCCTAAAGCTTCCTCTATCCTGTCCAATTCACTAATTCTGCCATTCAGTTTATCCACCTCAACTCTCAGGCTACGGCAGTGGCTGGTCTCCTGCGCTAGTCTGCGGTCCAGGTCTCGACACTGGTCCCACATACGTAGCAGCTCCTCGTCCTTTCCCTCCATTTCCATAACTCTTCGTCTCAGTGCCTCAACATCTGACAGCAGACTCGGGGTTGCCATGGTTTTTTGGCTTTTGAGGATGTTTGAAACTTTGGTATGGTGCTCCACCTCTAGATGCAGGGATTTAAACTCCACCTCTTTTGCAGTTGGGCAAGAAGTAATGACCTCCCGCTCGATGTGGTCAGTGATGGCAGTCAGTTCTTTGACACGATGCCTCTGTTCCTCCAGCTGCTCGCTCAGACGCTGTTGCTCCTTTACAACTAGCAGTGCAAAAACCTTCAGAGTGGTCAGCTCATCCTTTAGAATTGATAGTTCTATTTCACATTTTTTTCCCTTAACCTTCTGGTAATCTCTTTCCTTTGCAATCAGGAGCTTGAGTCTGTAGAGGAAAACACATTAAACTGATGTCAAACATGGTATAGTTGACTGGTTTTATTTTTTAACTGCATTTTATTTCAGCCTCTAAGGTCACTTTCATGTTTTTAATTAACTTCTTGGCCACAACCTTTGATGATCAATAATACTTTTGTTTGTACGGTATAAATATTTATTTTATTATTAATAAGATGAATCAGCATTTCCATCTTACCCCCACTCTCTTCTCCTTTTAGTATGTCTGTCTTTCTGTGTTAATTTTTTAAATTCTGTGTGTGCCTACATGTAAACCATAAACATATTGATATGTCCATGTATTCCATGTTGTTTTGCACTTCTACCCAGGCAGCATGTGTTCTGTAAGATGTTTTGACTATCGTGGCAGATGGTCCCTTGGCAGGGGACTGTTTGTTAACTAAGTTTCTCCACCCTTGAATACCCTCAACACCGCACCCAGTCACCCTCCTCCTGTGCACATCGAATGCTACAGCATTTCCAGCAAGGAAAGGGAAGGAATTCCCCCCGGTTCCATAAGTAATTACAGACTAGCTACATTTACCCAGTGCCATCACTCCTCGCATTTCCCATACCAACGAAGTACAAATGCATTTAACCCACACTGTACATTTTGTGTCATGTGTCTTGTAAGTGAGACCTAATTTAAAGTTATTTCTCACATGTTAATTTTTACTAGTTAAAATCAATCTCCTTTAAAGCTGTGCAAACTGTTTGTTACTGGTGTTGCATACTACAGGTATCCAGAGTGCCAACATCTAGATGTACTTGCATGTTCATAGTCTGTTTATCATGTTTGGAATTTCACAACATTTAAATGCATACCTAAATGCATGCTTAAAATGTATTCATGTTGAAAATGCTTGAAATTTTTATTCTCCACATTTTGTAAGTAGTACATTGAGGGTTGCTGTTGATCTGTGGTTAGAATCTTTTTTGGCAGCTAATGAAGTGAAGTGTAAAATATAAAACTGTATTGTTAACTTTTTTTTAAAGAGAATATCTAGAAATGTACGTGCATCTACATCTTATCCATCAGGGCACATATTTCCATATGTCGGAGGGTTTTATTAAGATAGATCTATTTTTTTCAAATGGAATTGACAGCTGATCTGTAATTTGAACACTGAAACTTGTACATTGCTCTATGATTAATGGGCTACACTGCTTAACCTTGAGATTTTTTTACACGGAAAAAGCAAAGAATTTCAAAAAATGCTAACAAATAAAATTTCATAGCTTTTCACTAGAAAGTTTTAAAATGTGACTTAATTTACTGTCATAAATGTACAACTTAGATACTTTTTTGAAGTGCATTAAATATATCAGCTTGGCTTTGTTAGATGTTCTACCTGTCGAACCAGTGAAGTACAAGCCAATACTTACTTTGCTCACACCTTAATCTTGCAGTTAAAAAGGAGGCTTTAAGTTTGAACATTGTACCTTTCAGTTGTTCAGAAGTTTTTTGACTGTCCTACCTGTGCTGTGCTGGTAGCCTCTGTCGTTTAAAATCCTTAGAGAATAAATTGTCTCTTCTCTTTTACCTCTCCCTTTCCCGGAGATCCCAGTGATGTGGACATTCCATCCGGAAAACCAAACATTATGAGAGGCACTCTGTGCACCGAGTCTCCCTCACAGTCAGTGGCGCCCATTACATCATCAGCAAGTCCTTATATGGGACTGCACAGGCTCTACTGCTGTGTGTGTTTGTAAGTGTGTGTGTGTACGTGGTTGTGTGTGTATGTATGTGTTGTTACTGGAGTTCAGCCCATTCCAGATGAGGTCATTGTGAAGCATGCCAAAGAGGCTAATGGGAAGGACAGAGTGTGTGTGTGTGTGTGTGTGTGTGTGTGTGTGTGTGTGTGTTTGAGAAAACTAAAGCTTCAGTCACAATTCACACTAGACAGAGTAACACTCTCAGCAGAATTAGCCTGAGTAAACATGTTAAGCATGCAACATAAGTACATGGTCTAACTTGTCATGTCCTTGGACCTGTAGCTCATCCAGAAGCATGCATGTTGTACGATATGACGTGTGTGTTTTGTGATTTAAGACTAAAAACATGTTTTGTGAGACGAAGCTGCTTTTCCTGCCTGGGGCCTGATAACCTGCCTGTGAGATGACATCAACAGTTTGTCGGCCCTCAATTACATCCATATGTCGCTCACTCTCTCTCTTTCACCACACTGCGTCTCTAATAATTCCTCTTCTTGCTATCATTTTTCTTCCTCTGCCGTGCAATATTTACTTTTCTGTTGCCATCATCAATTTCAGTTTGTATCCTTGTTTTCTCTAATAGTATTACTCAAGTTAAATCTATGTGCTCAGTAGAGCAGGAAATGGTGACAGATTGTACTATCATTATTGTCAATGTTTGTCTTGAAGTAAGGATCATGAAGGAAAAATAAATAATATTTTAGCCTACCAGATGATAGTTAAAACACATCAGTGTGGCACATGTTGCCCCTTGGGAGCACCCATCAGTGCCAGCTTTCACTATGGAAATATACCTCTCGCTACATTTCTCATCTAGTGTCAAATTCAAGAAGAACTTTTTTCCTGTCATGTCATCACACAGAAGTTTTCACCTTAAATGATACCCTTAAACGTTACTGATTGCACTGATTGGTTCTCAGCCTTTTTTGGGGCCATCACACTGCATCTGCCATCCAGGCCCTTACTAGTCCGCATGAAATAAAATATAGGCTAACTGCCTTCCCCAAATATTAATGTTGATTATTATACCACAATTCTCATATATACTTTGATTAGGTTTAGACACCCATTCTACTAAAATTGTTTCAGGAAAAGGTCATGGTTTAGGTTCAAAGAAACCCTTTCACAATGTAAAGTAACTTCTCCCATGAGAGCCCAATTTAGTAGTTTTTGTCTTGTCTGTCTGTTGATGTTCGGAAAATGGGTGGAAAATGTTAACATTTTCTAACCAATCACATTACATTTGGGCAGGTCAAGTGGAAAATGCTTAAGTTTTTAGGGCAGGAAATTTTAATGTTTTTAGCCAATCATATAATGTTGGCCAGGTGCAGCCTCTAATTGCACTGGGTAGGTGCAACCTATTAATCTTTATACCTTGGAAAAATTGAGGCTGAATATTACTGGGGTGAATTCATGTAGGTTTTTAGCTGCAAGCAGCTCTATAGCTCGCTCTCTTAGTGGACTAGTTCACAAAAATGTTACTTTTCCACTAATTAGGCGAGAGAGTAGAAGAGTCACCCAGAATGAAAGTGCTTCTACACAAGTGCAAAGGACTGACTGTGCTCTCTGCCGAAAACTAAATCAAAATAGTGTGAGGGGAAATGCAGGACGAGGGCTTAAGAGACAGGCAACGATGGTGACCTGCCTACAGGTCCATCGTTAACTAAAGTTATCCGTTTTTTAAGCCTTTAGTGCAAAGAGACGGCACAGGCAAAATACAGGGTCTGTACAGAAACAATTTCATTCACAAGAAGGTTTCAATTATGAACAGAACCTAGGGTTGCCACGGTGAAGAAATTTTTCCACTTGTGACACCACTGGTTATCACCGGTACACCTGCTTTCTAAATTTGAAAAAAAAAAAAGTAGAGTGCAGTGTTAAGTTACTGCTATTGCAAGCTAAAAATTTTCTACAGCTGCAGCTTCAAAAGCACTTAATGGATGAAACACAATTTGAATTTATTTTTAAGTAGGCTAGTCACAGAAAAAACAGTGTTAAGTTAGCTAACTGACGGTTACTGATCATTAAAAATGTATTTGTGGAGCAAAGCAACAGTCTTTTTTAGCATTTATGGACAGTGGATCAATTTTAAATATGTCTGGGAGTAGTTTTAGACAGCTTGTGAAAATAATGAAACAAGAAGGAGCTGTTAGATGAAAAGCTGCTCAAATGTTCACTAAATGTAAATTGAGATATTGGATTTGAGTCCCTTTTAAGTAGATATACGCAAATGATCAAAAAGTCAGATATAGGTAGCCTAATGAAACGGAATTAGGCATCAAGACCAGTAGTGTAAATCCAGCGTTAGTGTAGGGGTTATCTTTGCATCACCTGCCTTCAGTATCACGCATGATCCAATTCCTCAAAGGCATTTCTTAGGAAACCCTCAGATAATGCCATATGTAGTGTTTCACTCTGTTTCTATAGCTCCGATTTTCATCCTTACGTGTAATTTAAAATTTTGAGCTTTAAGCCGCTGTCTTCGACAATTCCCTGTTTTTCTTAAGCACTGCTCTGTAAGGTCATAGAAAATCCATATAAAATATGCAAAAAGAAAAGCAGCCGCTCAGGCAGTCTGTCCTAGCAATTCTTCACTTCATCTATCAATACATTTAATAAAATTGAAGAAATGACTATACTGACCTCATATGCTTGGTATAGCTAACAAATGGGCCCAACACCCTGCGATTAGAACAGCGGTTCTGCTCTTAAGTGAGGTGGTGCCAAACTCCTATGATAATTTATGCACATCCTCCTCTGACATATTATTGGCTGAGCAGGCAGATAGTGGATTTGAGTGTTGCGGATGGACGGAACAGCTGTGGGTTTCCGCCATGGCACAGCCAAGTTTACTTTGTCCTTTTCTTTCAGCAAAGTCAAAATGATCTCTCCACCCTCTCTGTTTAGTCAGAGAGGGTTTTTAACGGCTTGCTGTTTGGTTCTAGGGATTTTAAGTGACACGAACATCTCAACAGTTATTTGAGGGATTGGTAATACTTATCGTACAATTTTTCATGATACCATGAAAAGACAATCCTAAAAACCTTGTAAATGCTTGATTTTGTATTTATTTTTTATTTTTTTAATTTATTTTTTTTATTTTTTATTTTTTTTATAAGCACCATAAGCAGTTTAACAGCTGTACCACAGTGGAGTCAGTTGCCATGAAATTATGTACAATTATTCATGGTTTAAGAGAATGAATTCTAACAACGTTGATGTTTTCCTTACTTTACTGTCGTATTCTCCATGATTTTAGCATTTGTGTTTTTTATAGAAATGCCTTAGCAGCTGTTGGATGGATTTTCATTAAATTTGGTACATTTGTTCACTGTTTGGATGAATTTTAATGATTCTGGTTTTACTTGGATCTAAATTTTAACCTGTCAAAAGTTTTGGTTCATGACTACATACTTGCAAAACTAAGGAAATTTCTATAAGCATGCAAAGACACAAAACTAAATTGATAAACACAGTAAAAAAAACACTGAGACTGCTTTGGAAAAGCATGTAAGCATTTTCACTCAACATATTTGCATGTTTATTTGCATTTAGCACAGAACACATTTTTTCTAGAATTGCAAAGTCAAGTCATGTTGTTCATCCTATATTGGGCAATAGTGTGATGACATTAGGAAGATTATGGTTATGGCTAGGGTCAAAGAGTTTGACGACAAGAGTGTTTGTTTGCTATCAATCTATTAAAAGAGTTAAACAACTTAATTTTCCTACGAAAAAATACCTCGTACACCACTACATCATAGCTGTAGACTCTTAAATCTCTTAGGTTCTAAATATTATTTTGTCAAACATATTCTTTTTTTATATATCTGTAGCACTTACTGCATTGATGATGCATTGATGAGAAGGCCACATGAGTTGGGGAGGGAACACATGATTGAATTTAAAGTGGTTTGCTGGTGTGGGGGAGAGCCTGTAAAAACTTTGTGATTTACAACTCGAGTGGACTGATGTAAGCATGGATGTCATGTACGTGTCGAACGTGTGTGCGGTTACTGCTGAGATGCTGCCAGCCTAGTGACCAAGCACAGGAAACACACACAAACGTAGTGCATGCTCTGATAGCTGAGGTTGGAACAACCTGATTGCTGCATTGTGATGTGCAGATGTAATCAGTTTGACATGCAACAGGGATCATACTATGGCATAGAGTGATTATATGTCGTGACTACTGTATAGTTCAAGGCTGAAACAGGTCATCTGCTCTCCACATGCCTTGTGGAACTGCTTTTGCTAGAGAGGGAAAAAGAGAGAGGGGTGCCAATTTTAGTCAGGCTGAGTGGTTCTTTTAACTCAGAGCACTTGAAAAGAAACAAGGAGTGTAATTGAAAGAGTGGCTGAAGAGGACTTGGAGTTGTAGTGAAATTTTTTTGTTCAATATTTAGGCTACTCCCGAGCAAGATGGAAGGAGGACAGGATGGAGAGGAGAATAAAAGGAACAGGCACATTGCTCTGTGCCTTGTGTTGTTAACCCCCACGGATAAATGCAAGCATTTATCGACTCAGCTCAAACCTATTTGTGCCACGCTCAAAAAGCTAAAGAGCAGTGGGGAAAAACAGAAAAAGGGATTATAAACTCTTTTTCAAATGTCCCTTTTCATAAATATACAGACAGAAGAGCATTGGTGTAAATGCATAAGAAGGAGCAGGACATTTATGTGGTTTTAAGGGCTAAAAGTAAAGCTGCAACTAAATATAATTTTCATTATCAATTATTTTGCCTATTATTTTCTTAATCATTTGTTTGGTCTATAAATCATTTTGTCTGTCACAGCTTCATGTTTTCTACAATGATTATAAACTTACGCCTTCGAAAAGGTATATGAGGCCTTTTTCTGTTTCTTTATCGTGCAGAGGAACAGAGAGGCTGAGTAGAGATGGACTGAGATAGTAAAGCAAAAAAGTTCAGACAGTTGAGGACTTTGTGGTGCACAAGATTCACAGACTGCCATTCTGACATGTGAGTCACGTGACAACTACAGAGAGCCACATCAATAACCCCTGTGTTGCCTGGCAATGTAGTGTTATGTGCACATCTGCACCTCTGCAGCTCTTATGTGTTAGTGTGTCTTTGTTCTGGCAGCTGCTTTTGAGTTTAGATTGTTCGTTCATGTTTATGTCATCTGCTTTGATGATGCTTTCTTACGCCAACATGCTGGTGATAGCTGTGCCTTGTAGGGCTGGGCTGGTGTTAAAATTTATAATCCAGTTTGATATAAAGCCAAATATCAGACCAAACCGGTCTCGCATGTCGTAGTAAACTGAACTGAGTGACACAATGTGTTTCGACAGTCAGTCGGCATTGGGATTCTTCCAAAATCACTGAAATCCCGAAATTGAGACCAAAACTTCTGTTGCTGTGTGTGAATACTATGGAGCTGTACCACAACCTTTATAATGGTAACTTATACCGAGGAATTATTTAGTTTAAGTTAAGTTTTTCAGTGTTTCTAGGACTTCCCCAACTGATACAGTGGAGACATGAGGATTATATAAAGATTATAGCTGAACTAACACTCAGCTATGGCTGTGTGACACATTAACAGACCTCCGGTTTATCTTATGAACACAGTCATGACGTTGTTAAGCTTTCCAGTGTTTCTGGAACTTCCACAACTAATAACATGCAGAAATGATGATTACAATAGGAAACACCCCACCCCCCCACCCCCACCCCCATGCTATGGCTATGCATCTTGATAACTTTACATGCCGCTGTGCAGCAGCAGCTTGAGCTGTAAACTGAGTAGAGTGCACAGTCCAGCTGTCATTCATTTTCATTTGCAGCCTAGTCATCCATCATAATATGTTAATCATGTTGTCTTGTTGCTTGTTGTTAATGCAGTACGAGTTTGATATGCGCATTGTTGGACCGTTGGGTGCCTGTACGTTGCTGCTGATGTATACTTGAACTTTGCCAGGATCTCACATAATGACAAAGACCAAAAGTGCACTGCAGCCGGACCCCGACCAAAGCCAAGCTCCTGGAGCGGCATTATGTCTTCAAGTTGTCCGTCTGTCTGTCCTATTTTTTGAACGTGATGATCTTAGATACTCCTGAAGGGAATTTGTTAAATTGTGGCACAGGCATTCGCTTTTGCTCTAGGATGAGTTGAGAGTGAACTAGTAAACTAGAGTTTGATGGTCAAACAACAAAGATAATTTTTGAAAAAAAAAATTATGCTAATTATTACACATTTTACACAAGATTCTTTAATAAAATGACAGTGATGACACTTAATATTCAAAAGTGAACTTCACAGTGACAGAGTGATTCATATACTAATATTGAATGCTAACTGTGAAACTGTGTTCATCATATAGCCTAGATCTTATAGATTGTATAGATAGTTTTATAGATTGTATAGATAATTTTATAAATTGTATTGACTGGCCTTTCTCAAACTTTTTTGTGCCAGGGCCCAGTAATGTATGGCCCTCAACCCTCCGGGGCTCACCTACGTCATTATTCGGTGAAAGAGCTGCTTTACAGCACTTTGCTCTGGTTGGCCATTTCATCTTTCTTTTCAAAAACTCCTCTGATTTTTCCTTGAGATGTGCGTACTTGGTCTCCGCATGTCTACGCATTTTTGACAGTTTCATTGTTTCATTGCTGAGAACCATTTGGCAGATTACACAGGCTTTGGTGGGCAACTATTGTGGATACAAAACCAAACTTAATGTATACTTGATCATACTTGCAATTGAATGGACAGTATTTTTTAGCTTTGGGTTCCTCGTTCGTTCACAGCCCTGCTGCACATGTGTTGAAATAAGCATCCAAACGCTTTTGTTAAGAACAGACCATGGTTAGCTTGATGGGCTGGATGAAATTCTTGCAGTACAAGCTTGTCACTTCTCAGCTAGAGCAGTTCAGAGCTGTTGAGAGAGCCCTTGATTGAGTGACAAATCTGTCGTGACGACAGGATTTGTTTAGCGTACTACTGCAACTTACTAAGTCTTCTGTGTATAGCTGTATTTTGCACAGATAAAAGCAAACTTGCTTCAACACAGATATTTCATTGAATATACAGTTATTTCATTTATCTTGGGGGATTGCTGCAGGCCGGCAGGCATTATTCCACAGCCTGCTGCCAGTCCCCAGCCCATAGTTTGGGAAACGCTGTTGTAGACCATGATAAACTGAAGAACACTTGTTTCCACTTTGTTTGGTTTAAGAAGCTTTACTGTAGCCTGTCCTTCAGTTTATGTGAGAATCTCAAGTGTGATGTTTCGGACACATTTTCTTGAAAGGAATTCACGAAGGAGGGTGGGCAGGCAGATGAAAGTCCTTTGTGTTCAAGCAGTCAGAAATGTTGAGCCACACTCTGCACCACAGACATGCCTTCTGCTCATATATTAATCATTGTTAGGCCTTGATGAACCACAAAGTCTTCATGTGTGCATGTTTTGGGTTTCCACATTGTATTTGAATAGACAGAATTCTAGTAAACTTAATCACTCTACTGGCATGACTATTTTTGGTCTTTAATTGCTTGTGTGCCTGTGGTGGATCAGTAAAGCATTTTCAGTTTGGCATGCAGATGCAGACAACTAGTCTCCTTTAAAGGCTGCGAGCCCAGTGTGGGTCCACTCTCCACACAGCTAGATTACAGAGTAGATTCGGATGGTATATGAGCCGAGACAAGCGGGGACGTCAACACAACACAGTCCTGTTGTGGGCCTTAAATTGCATAGGAGAACCAATGACCACCTTCATGTTAGACTTCGCTGTGCCACATCTAAATTTGCTCAGTTTGGGAAAGGAATCTTCCTACCCACCAGCAAACCCTCAGCCCATTTGCTTAGTTTAGAATAAGGCTTCGTCCTGTGCTGTGTGGTACTGTTGAATTGGGCAGTAGGGTGCCAATTTAGACCGTACATGTAATTGCATGTGAGTGCATGTTTATGTGTTTACAAGGGAGAGTGAACAGAGCCAAGCTGGCCACAAGGTCTAACTGAGTCCAGGATGTAATGGACTGTGTCTGAGTGGAGTGACTCTAAGTACAGTCTTGAGGCTGCATACACTGGGGTGGTAGTAATGCAGCAGCCAATAGTTCTATTGCTCTTTCACTCAGCCATGAAGAGCATTACAGGCCAACTTAGACTAAAAGAATCTAAGCCTGCTCAAGTGCACATCACAGAGCTCAGAACTGGCTTGTGTCAGGGTGCTGAAATTCTTAAATCCCTTAGTCTCCTCTACAGTAACCTTAAATCTTCATCTGTTTACGCCAGGAAGGGTGCATGGATATTTTTACAAGTCTTGCTTTAACACAGGCCACCAATTTAAGGAAACTATAAAATATCAATGTTTTCTTAGCTTAGGCATTTATCTGAACTTTGAGGGTTTGGTGCTCTAACCTCTCTCTGTCTTGTTCCAGTAGAGTGGTAAGACGGTTGCTCTTATGGATAAAAGCCCTGTGGTTCCTCTCTTGCTCCTCTAGCCTGTGCATGGCGTTGTTATGAGATCGAGACACCTCCAGGAATTGCTTCCGCAACCGGTCAGATGAGCGCTTCAGGGGCTCCAGCATGTGATTAAGCTTGGGGGAAAATGGGAAAACAATAAAAGGGGCTGTGAGAGAGGAATGACAGTGGACTTCAGTCATTTGGTGGAAAGGTTGCCCAGTGTGAGGAAGAAGTCTTTACATAGTATTGAAATTTGACAAGTGAATCTCTTGTTGCTGTAAAACCCAGTTAGTGTCTGTACCATAATTTGCATCAATTTCAAAGAATAATTTCATTCAAATTACAAGAAGAGACATTTTCCTCTTAGCTTCATGGGCATGTAGCCAACAGCCAGCCAAGTACCTTAGGACTTGCTTGGGATGAAAGACACTTTTTTGGCTGCGCAGTGATGAAAAATTATTAAAGCAATTTACTGGTTATGTGATATAATTTACAGACCAAACGTAGAGAAAAAAATCCTTCAAATTACAGATTCATAGTAAGTGCAGAGAAATTAATCCGACACATGTAACACCTGTAGTGCAAAAAAGCAAATAACTGTGATAATACGGCTGCGATAGATGCTCCTTCGTCAGACAGTGATGCATTCACCCCCTTTAATTTGATGATCCGCATAGGATGCTGTATAGTGTCTTACTATTGGTACCTCAGTAAGTGGTTTTTTGTACACGTCCTGCAGGTGGTACTGCTGGGCCTGGAGGGAGTCTCTCTGCAGGGCACGGAGAACCTTTTCCGGACTGCTGAAACCATATTTGGCCCCCAGGACAGCCGAATCCATCTTCTCTGATTTCAACACAGTGATTACCTCATCTCTGGCCTAGTATAAAAAAGATTGCAGTAGAACACTGACTTAAACTTCAGTATCCTAAGATAGGTTTGTGATTTCTAAGTTTCATATGACATGGATTCAACAACGGAGTAATTGTGTGCATGGGATGTTAAAAAATCCCCCTACCTGTAGTTCTCCCTCCAGAATACTGAGCAGAAACAACAAGTCATCACGGGACAGGTCTTCTCTTGAGCGTCTACTCTCCGACCTCTTGTTTCGCATATTGTCCCCCTGAAATAAGGATTTCTCTGGGCTGAAGGGGGTTGATTGGAGGCTCTGAGCTGTATTTCTTTATGTCCTCTCAGTTATAAGAAAGCACTTTGCCACTTGAACCAAGTGAGTTCATTGCTTTAAGTCCACCTAGGAGGAATCAGAGAGAAATGATTGGAGGTAGCAGCTGAACATAAGAACAAAGAGATACTTGAGATTTCTATCAAAGTGGTTGAAAAGGGCATTATTCTCTATTAGCAGTGCAAGTGGTTATTGTGTGACTGTAATAAGTGAACAGCTGATGCAAATTATATAGGACCTTATGGGGTTAAAGCTTTGCTTGGCATTACTTTGTGTGAGGCTTATGTCATCTCATGGTCTGACTCTTAGCACATTTACAGCAATCACTGTCGGTTTGGATGACAAAAGGACTAAAGGTTGCCAGAAAATGGGACCTTGATTACTGACCACATGAGAGATATGTGATGTGCGGCATGTGTATGTGTGTGTTATTGAAACAAATCACGTCAGCTAAGTGAAAGCCAGCTCTCTCTGACTTTGTGTTCCCATCCCATATTTAGAGACAGAAAGAAAGAAGGTTTATATTAGAGAAAGATGATGTAATCTCTCTGCTTTAAAGGGTCTGCTTCTCTAGTCCAAGTTCTTACAGTGCCCAGGAACGCCTATTATTCCCTAGTTGTTGGTCAGGATTCTGTAACTAAGCAACGAAAGGCCATTGTGTTACACAATTTGTGGAAAAGGATTAAAGTAAAACATCAAGAGACGTGTGAAAGTAGCCACATGCAAAAGAGATAGTGGTCGCAGTTTAGTACCGGATTTACTCCAAAACAAGCCTAAGTGTCAGCCACACCCCTCCTTTCCAATGGCACTCCACCCACTCCACCCCCTTTTCTGAACTACTCTGCTCAATGGCAGTGCTATGTTTGCTTTCAAGGTGAACTTTATTGTCCCATATAGGGAAATTCAGGTGGTCAAGGTGCAGAAAATCACATAAAAACCCATCATGAAACAAGTACATACCACACTACACTCAAACACAGCTCACTGCACACTCCCCTAACTTTCAGAGGAATTTCAGGCTCTGGCAGACCAAAAGCCCATTAATATTCAAAACTGTGAAGTGTGAGGAATAATCCAATGCAATGGATAACAACAATTGTGATCTGGCAAGTACTGTTTTTTGTGAGTACTCCAGGTAGGGAAGAATAGGAGCTTTAATGGGAGTCTTTCTACCGCTGTGTGGTGTCGACCTGGGACTCAGCTAAGCTTAACCATTCAGTGCATACCAAGCTGAGTCTCACGCTGTCTCTGGTTCACATAGTACAACTTGTTAAGAAAAAAAACACCAGACAAAGCACTAAAAACTGACTGAAATAGCTAA
>JAQLOL010000005.1:7819500-7836888 GCA_029783665.1 Naso thynnoides | reverse complement strand
GCTGGCAGTGAGCTCCAGCTCTCAGGACTGCACCGGTTGTCATAATAATGCTGCAGAACATTGTATATGATCACAAATATACTTATAATAAGGCTTAATAAGCAAAAAGACAAACAACTCCTTTAAAAATGCTATAAATGAATTTTGCTAAGCTGAGAAAGTCTTGAAGAAAACTGTTGTAACGCAAATTAAATCAAAAAGAGAAAAGGCTGCCAAGTGTAGTGTAATAATATTGTACGCATGAAGTAAAACTTTATTGCTTTTGCTAAGAAGACCTGCATGTGTGAAGATACTTAAACCTTTCATTAACTGTCACACTACAAAAAGGAAATACTAAAGCAAAAAATAAATGATTTCCCAGACATTCTGTGTTCAAATGTTGTGACTGTAATGCCTTACTGAAAAGGAAGAATTGCTGCAAAGAAGATGATGATGGTGACCAGGAGCTAGGATTCAGCAAGGTAGAAAACTTCTTGCTGCACTATACGGATACTCAATGTATTTCAGTAAAGCAGATTTTTCAAACTTAAAACTCCAAAAGATACCTTCACTCATCCAAAAAGTTGCTTGCGGTAGGAAAGCTCGGTCACCTCAACAGTATTTACCTGCAGGTTCAGCATGTAGTCTGGGGACAGCGCCTCTCCCTGTCAGCCGGCCCACCTCACTGCTGCTGTAGCGAACGGAGTCCTCCGCCTCTACCATCTTGGAGGGCAACAGCTGCTTCATACTTTTCCACCAATCTGCAGCAGAGGCACAGTGAGATGTACAGTTATTTTCACCAGCAAACTCTCAGGAAACATGTACAGTCCTCCAAGTCTGTGCTGCAGAGAAATTACAGACCTGTGCGGTCCCAGTGAGGGAGATCATATGTTCCTTCAGAGCTCTTTTTCCTAGGAAGAGAGGAAATACAGTCATGTCGGGCAAAACTTTTAGGGGATTTCCTTTTCTTTGCATGATTATGACAATTAGGGCCCAAACAATATATTGGTTTGTTGATATTGTCCTATCGCAGATATATTGGTATCAGCATATATGTTCTCCAATAAGTGCCGATAATAAACTGTTATTTAGGGATGGAAGAAATGCTTGGGCTAGTGATTTAAAATTGTGCAATCATGTAGTTTTCCAGCAGAGGGCTATCCATTATTTAATTGGTAATAAGTGACGTGTTTACTGGTCAGTGCACTGATGTTTGGAATCAGCATCAGCCCCCAAAGTCACATATCGGTCGGGCCCTAATGAGAGTTCATGTACCTGTTCCTCCAGTGCCAAGCACAAACAACAATCAAGATGAGAGCAGTCAGAACCATGACCAACACAGGCACCAGAACCGCAGCCAGCGCCACATCTAAGAGCAAAAACACAACAATTAACAACAAATGACAAATGTCTCCACTCCTGATCAAACACCTATTTTATAAACTTTTTAATCAAAAATCTGACGCACCATTGCCCGTGTGAGGAGGCATAGTAGTGTTTCGGATGTCTGGGGTGTGTGTAGTTTGGCTAAGGTGAGGTGGGTGTTTTGTCCCCAAAGGAGGGGGACTAAGACGAGGAGGGTTTCTCATCCTTGGCCTTGCTGCTGAAAAAAATAAAAATAAAAAAAATCAGAAAATGTTGAACTGAGTCTAACATTATAATTCTCTTTTCTATTGGATATCTACAAAAGAACAATTTCCACCTACTTGGAGGAATTTGGCAGCCGAGCAGCTCCAACTTGAGTGCGATCCTCTGGTGCCATTTCGTTGGATTTATTCTCACATATCGGGCCTCAATTGGGGGAATAAAGTTATTCCTCACCTCGTGCAGGTAGTTGATGTTGCCTTGAAAAACCTATCATAAAAGAAGGGCAAATTCTCTCATTTGTGCCAACATTTAAACCCAACTACAGGCCATCAGAGCAATTCTTTTTCCAGACTGTGAACAAATGCTTTAGGAGGCCATAAGATGATTAATTTCCAACTTGGCAAGCTAATAACTACTTTCCCGCACACAATAGTAGTCTGTGAGAATCCCAGCAGAGAGCAGCTCATGGACAGAAGTTCCAGTCTAACAAAACAGCCACTAAATCCATATCCATTCATTATTAATGCCCAAGTGTCCTGACTTGTCTACTACAGCACTTAACTCAAACCACAGACTGCCCTCACTTCCTGCCATAAACATCACTTAGTCAATACCAGTTGCTATGGAAACAGTCCAAGAATAATTCCCTGAAGCCTTCTAAAGTGACATTTTTGTCCATTTACACTAATTTAAAGACAGAAAAAAAAGCCAATGACGTAATTGTGGAGCAAGCAGGGTTTATTGATTTGGTGTCTGTATTACCTTGTCTTGTGTAGAATCTGCTTCCCTGTACATGTTCCACTGCTGGCCATTGTTACTGTACAGGACCCGGTATGCTGAAATGTAGTACTGGTATTCTCTCAAGGTAGAGCCAGTGGTGGTGATGCCTTGATAAACAGACAGCAAAAAGAACAGGATGATGCACAGCTGGTTCCAATTAAAGATTAAACACGGCGACTACAGAGACTACTGCCATGCTTGTAGCTCTGTAAAGGCTGAACTTAAACACAATTAGGTCAGCATGCCAACATACTCAAAGTGACCATGATAATATTCTGATGCAGGTGTCAAGTCTACCATGTTCACAATCTTTGCTTAGCATGTTAACATGCTAACATCCAGCGACAAAGAGATTCTTTCTCCTGGCACCATTAAAATCTTTACCCAATTTCAAGGCGATCCTATTTTAAAGTGGTACCTTTTGAGATACTGCACTAAAAGACAAAAATAACCCGCTGGCATAGTAAAGGAAAAGTCTATGCACTAATGAAGTCAGAGGGATTCTTCTTCTGGGCATATTATGGTGGTGAAGGGATGACACATCTTTGTAGGTCAACCCAGAAGTTAACATCGCACTGGGATACCTCGGCAAAAAGCTTACGGGATTTTTGGTTATCACCCAAAGAAAAAAGTTTATGATATTTGCACGTTTTGTTCAGCATGATAATCTTCATAAATGAACACTGCATTTGTGTTTTTTGCATGGTAAATGAAATCGACACAAGCAAAAAGCTATTGTTTGGCTATAAACGAACTACATCGAGGTTGCATGACTTACACGTCACCATCTCGAAGCTTTCAACCTCTGATTTGATTTCACAAGCCTATTTTTCCTTAAAACTCTCTCCTCTTTGCATGACTCGATCTAGCTGGTGATCATGGTTATGTCAATTGCTAGCCCCACATTCTTTTTCAAAGATATTACATATTGTTGACAACCACCTTTTTTAAGACGTAAAATTTTAAAAGTTCAAAAACTGGGATTATCCTCGTTTATTTTGTGTCGCAGAACAAAACGTCTAGATGTTTTTAGCCTGCGTTAACCACAGACCTTATTTCAGGCATTTATCCGAAAACCCATTAAAAAATACACATAGACTTAAAGATGAGGGAACCAGAATTGCAAAAATACCAACTGACTTCTGGGGTTTAGAACTCATTCACTTCAGCACTCTAAAGATAACTGTACTCAGTACAAAATTTCGTGCAATGCTTTTATCAGTTGGTGACATATTTCAGTCTGAACCAAAGTGGTGGATGGACCACCAGTCCATGCAGGTACTGCTAGCTTGACTAAAAAAGATCACAGGCATGCTAAAACCCGAGGGAATGTTTTCCTGGAGTCTTTTGTTACGGCTCACAGTTAAATTAGAGACAGTAGTGTGTGTATTAGTGTTAAGAGCAGGAGTGTGTGTTTTTATTTGAACATATTCATTTGTGTACCTGTGATCCTCTTCTCCCTCTTCAGATCGACCTGCAGCCACTGCTGTTGGTCATTTTGAGAAGGTGCCCAGGGCAGCCCTGCCTTTTTAAGCCGTACCCCTGATGGCGCCCACACACTGTGGTGACCAATGATGTTGTTCCATTCCCACACAGAGGAAGCAGAGAGCTGAGTGTCTGCCACACCGCCAGACTCTAAACCCAGCGTTCCATAGCAGCCTGCAAGCAGAGAGGTTGTTATCATCAGTGTTATCAGTATAAAATGTTCTGAGGAATGTGAAAAAGACTATATGCAGTCTCTTTAACTGCATTGGAAATTTGAAACCAGCTGATGACAGAAGAAAGATTAAACTGTTACATGTGTACAAAACCGCAGGTAGTTTATCGTAGGTTATGTGCTGTAGGCTAATAAAAACTACAGCAGTGGCATGATTTAAACCCCATTATAAAATAGAGGTGCGGATGGTATTTAGTTCATTACAGGGTAAGAGTGCTTTAGGACAACAAACTCACCGTTGGTCCTGAAGGTGAAGAGGCTGTTTGACAGAGTTCCTCTGCAGACAGACGTGCAGGATAAGAGGATTAAGTCAACAATCGATCAGTAGATCTAAGACATTCCAACTCACCATAAGAACCTGTAACCTTATACACTGCGCAGATGGAGAGAAAGCATGTTTGTGTGCTGCAGTGTCTGAAACTCTTACCCAGTGGAAGTGACATTGTTAGCCAGTGTGGCCTCATAGTGAGGGATGCCTTTGCTGCTGACAACGTTGATCCTGCCTCCCACAGCATTGGACACCACACCTGCGTGGACGGCCGCCACACACAGAGAAGAGGACTGCAGAATGAAAGGAAAAAAGAGATGGGTGACACTTTTTCTCCCGTTATAGCACAGTGCCAGTAACTCAAGCCGTTTTACACCACATCTGATGAACCATGAAGAGTGCTCAAACTTTCTGTCAGTCGATAACAGATTAAAAGCTTTGAGTATAACACAGTTTTCCGCATGAGACAAAACACAAACAGTCACTGCGTTTTTTTCTCATTGTAATTTTATTTTGGGACTGTGTGATGTCTGACTGGATGTTGGGAGGAGATGCACAGTGTCTCTTAGTGAAGACAGCATGTTTCTTACTGGATATGACTCACAGGAATTATACCTGTCAATATAATGAAAACTTCCATTTTACAAGAAAATACATTCAATACTTTTCACTAAATTTCTTCAAGGTCTCCACAACGTCTATGAGCAGGGCAAAAATTACAGTAATTTATTTTCATTTTGTTTGTGCATGTTGGTTTATGGTTGTAACCTAGTATAAAAAAATTATGTAACAACTGCCAGCTTTTTTAAACTGATTTACCAGAAAATGTATCATAAATATGCAATATCTGTATTGATATTGTAACATATATAATGATCTGCCGTTTTATCCACAATCGCCCACCTCTAATCCTTTTAAAAGTACTACCCTTGGCTGTGTGTGTGTGTGTGTGTGTGTGTGTGTGTGTGTGTGTTGCTCTTAAGCTATTAGCTCATGAGAAGTTGCTTTCACCCGTCTTTTACTGTGATGCTAACTACTTTTTGTCTGTCTTTTATAGTGACTGCCTTTATCTTATAATGTTGCTTTTATTTTTTATTTATCTGATTTTTATTCTTTTATTTTGATAAATTGCTTTGAATATGTTTTATGCATTTACCTGTAGCTCTTTGAGATTTTGTTTCAAATGTGAAGTGCTTTACAAATAAAATGTATTATTACTATTACCCCAGGAGCAGTAACTGTTTGAGTTATAATATTTGGCACTTTAAGTCTTATGGAAGAAATTCAAACTGGAGGTTTGAAGGTATCAGTGAGCACAAAAACGTCTAGAACTCAGGTGCTGATGATGATCAAGCATCGTAACGAAAAAACACAAAAGCTATTGTTTGAACCTGTGTCATGCAGATCAGTGTGCAGCACTCTGTTCATGCAAAACAGGAAGAGTCTTTGACTGCACCTCATATGTGGTAGAAATCAAACTGAACACACTTCTTTGAAATGGTCCAATGCTGAAACGTACGCCAATTGTACTGTACTGCTGGTGGTACCAAACAGTTTGGTGCTGTTGTATAATAGGACTGTTGCAGGTAAGTCAGCAGGAACAGGTGGATCTGTCTTACACTGTGATCACAGAAAACAAGATCTTAACCTTCAGACTACGGCAGATAAAGTGTGATGAATCAGCATGATGTCACTTCTCTGTGAAGAGAATACCGAATGGCACTGATGGTAATGATTCACGGCTGGCAGCATTCCAGCCTAAACCTGCTGCCACATCACTGAGAAATGGACAAAACCCAATTACACTCTGGTCACAAGCTCCTTCTCATAAACAGCTGTTGGAGTGAGGTGGAATTTTATTACTGGAAAGACTCACACTGGAATTCGCAGCTGACAGGATTGTGGGAAAGCTCTGGTGACCCACAGAGTGACAAGGAAACGTACATGTCTGAACACACGTACATATATCCATGTATACCTATCTTTTTGGGTACCCGTCATTGACATAAAGCATATGCTAGCCTTTTATCCATGACCCTAATCTGGATCTAATTCGAACTCTAACCATAAAGCCAAGTCTTACATCCTCACACAAAGATTTAAAAATGTGAGGTCCAGCATTTTGGTCCCAACGAGTGTGTCATGTAAAACAAAACAGGCGCACACACACTTGTACTTGTTTAATTGTTAGAGCACTCAGAGACATGATGCATTTTACAGCCCACTGCCCTTTTCTCAGCCATCACAACAACATGCCTTACCCTAAACTTAACCTGATTCTAGTCTCACCCTCAAAACCCAAGTCTGAAACTTCAAACAGCCCTTTGAAATTGTGCAGATCAGCCAAAATGTCACCACTTCCCAAAAAAGTCCTCACTCTGCGGGTCAAAAACATGTTCCAGTCCTCTCTATGTCAAAAGTATAAGTACACACACACACACACACACACACACACACACACACACACACTCACAGCAGTCAAATGCCACCACAAGCAATCAACACTTTGCCTGTGACTCTTAAACTTCCCAAAAACACACACCACATCCTAAAGAGTGCCATACCAAACCCACTACACCAACATAAAGCTCCAAACCGCTGCAGCCTGCCTCCAACTGAGGAACCACACTCAAAAACATGCACAGACACACACACACACACACACACGGATATGATGTGTGAGAATGTGGATATCGGAACCAGTATATGGATCACAGTAAGAGAATCCTTAAACATATTGACCCCTGTGTGATAAAGACTTGAATATGCCTGGACAATCACCGTATACTCACACTCCTACAACATCAGTATAGGTGAATTATTTGCCCATACAAACCGAAATAAAACCTCGGCATGCAAACACAGAGGTTTTCTCAAACTCTTCACTAACACTGACTCACTCTCTAGCTTTTCGTCTCTCCACACTCAACACGCAGCTCTGCTCAGCACCCTCTTGCAGCTGGACTGGATTAAAGGGTTATTATTTTCAGCCAAACTATTATCTCACCTCCCTTTCACCCGCTGACCCTGCCCCTCCTCTGTTCCTGTGGGGCACCTCACTCCCTGAAGCACACCCCAACGCTCCTCCCAGTCCTCCCAGCAGCCAGCAACACCCCCCATCCCTCCCTCCGTTCAACGAACCCCCGAGCATGAGGTCATCAGCCAGAGCTTCGGCGCCCATGACCTCACACGCGGCAGGGGGTATTTTGAGGTCATCAGTCCTGGACGTGCATACCACAGAGCAGGGACCAGTTTACACAAGGAAGAGAGAGGGGATCTTACAATAATGGGTTATGGCAGGAAGAGGCCACGAAAACATGAGTAAGCGAATAGTGACTGTCTGGTGGTTCCTGTGGGGTAACAGTGTGGTCAGTGAACAAACAGCAGGAGACCACTGGGCACAATGACTCACCTGGAAATATGATGCAGAGGACACATGACAAAAAAAAAAAAAACAATTAAAAAAACTTGCAGTATGTTGATGCGTATACTGCATGTACTGACCTCTCTGTATCCATTAGGTATAGTTCCAGAAATCTCCTCTGTAGATGTCAAGCATCCTGCCGGACAATATTTACTGAGAAGAGAGAGAAACACTCACATGAATATCGGACAGCTTGATCACTGCACAAACATCCACAACAAATCAAATGTTATTTACCTGAACTCTGCCTCCGGGAAATTGGTCCCTTTGTCCAGGCAGGTGATAAGATCTGCAAAAGACAAACAGTGTCACAACTGTTTTAACTACACACTCAAGCTAATCCGTCACCACCATACTGTCTTTCTGTCCCTCTCTCTCTCTGGCCGGATGACAACCACCAACTCTCTTTGATGACCTGGTATTTTAACTGTTTAAAGCCATAAAGAAATATTTTGCAATTTATCAATATTTTGATTTTTTTTCAATTACTCAGTAGACCATTAATAAGACTATTAATATAATACTTTAAAAAACTATGTAAAAGAAGACACTATGTCCAAAAAACAGTCCAAAATCCAAAATTTGAAAATGTTTTCGATAGCGCCAAAAATGCTGGTATTAGCAAGTGCACCAGTCTGCGCACCAATCAGATTCCATGTAATTTATTAGCCGCGAAACAGTACCCAGCTGCTTTCCAATAAGCGCAGTTAGCTCTCACTGATGTTACATACCTGAAATCAGTTTTTCTGTGCCGGTCTAAAACAGCACCCAGAAAGTTCGTTTGCTGCCAGTGGCAACTACTGTTTTAAAAAGCGATGAAGAAGAAAGGGGGGAGCCTGCAGAGCTAGCAAAACATCTTCATTCTGCAATATTTTAAACTTTAAAGTCAAAGGCAATGTGTAAGGAATTGTTCTTTATGCACTGGTATCAGACTGGTACTTGGTATCAGCCAATACACAATTTTGGGTGTTGGAATCAACATCGGAAAGAGAAAAATGGTATTGAAATATCTCTATTCAATGCCTATAAATAGTATCTGTATAACACAACTTTAAAAGAGAAAGATGAGGATGTGTTTTCATTTTAGTTATTATTGCTTGAAAAATGACTGAAGCTATTCATGCATCACAACAGATTCTGATTACTTTTTTGCTCAGTCAATTATTGACTAATCCTTTGAGATCTGGGTTTTTCTCAGCTGAAATGATAAATCAACTGACAGAAACTTCTTTGTTAAATATTTACTGGTTTTCTCTGTTTTAGGTCATTTTAGACCTAGTGTTGTTGGGCTGTTGAGTGATTAGAACTAAAAAACAATTAAAGAAGCAGCCTGAGCTTTTAGAACTTGTGGCTACACTTATTTAAAAAAAAAAAAATCCTGGCAGATTAAATTGAGAATAAATGCAATCTTAAGGTAACTGTGTCCCTATTATTTTCATTACCGATTAATACCATTCATTGTTTAATTTATAAAATGACAGAAAATTGTTAAACGTGTGCATGATAGTTTCCACATGGACAGATTGAAATACTCAAACTTGAACAACACCATATTCAAATAAAAGTTTCAAATGACTGACAAAACCAGCAAATATTTACCTTCAAGAGGTTTGATCCAGTTAATTCTAGGAATTAAAAAACTTCTACTAACAAATTTCCTGAAATGGCTGCTGGTTAAACTTGTTTGTCTGTCTGTCTGGAACTGTGACCCAATTCAGGGGCTGCATCCTTCCAACACCGTGGCCAACGAAGGACGATCGCAACGGCTGAACTGAAACTTCTGTTAAATCAGACAGTTTGGTCTGCGGAGCATTTCAAGTTTTTGTTACCAACCACTCCTCGACCACATCTCGACACACCACTCCTGTCGCTTCACAGCCTTGATAGGGCTGTTAAGTGCATCCAAAGAAGGAGCCAGAAATGTATTTTTTTATTTTAATAATCCACCTTTTGCCATGGAGGATTCGTCAGCCGCATTTGTTAACCACATCTGAAGGAACCAACGAAATGGGATGACCCTTGTCGTACCGCTGTGATGCAATTAGTCTACAAATACACTCTCCGAAAGACGCGGCCCCTGAATTGTGACAAAGCTTGTGTGTGTGTGTTTGTGAGAGAGAGAGAGAGAATGTGTGTCAGAGGTTCCTAGTGGCACAAGTGTGTTAGTGATGAGACAAACACACACATGTCCAACATAACAGGATGCTGTGGGCTGCTGGAACCTCTACATAAACCCAGTGGGGGTAGGTAAGTCTAACACGTCTAGAAAATGTGGTCAGTGGACTGGTATGGTGTAGTCAGGTGGTAAGCCAACCAGTGAGTCAAACCGACAAACACCCCCCAAGCATTGGAGATCGCCATGGTGACTGATTTACTTAGCTGTGCAAACTGTCCTCTCATAGTCTCTGCATGGTCAGTAACATGACAAGAAAAACCCCCAGCAGTTCTTTCAGGGAAGGGTTTAGTTGGGCCATTGACAGTCTTGTTAGCCTTCCACTGTGATGCTGTCACTGAGATGACAACTAATTACAACTAACAGAATTAATACCCTGCTGCACGCACACCATTGCCTTCCTCCTTTTGTGACTTCACCTCTCTGTTTATCTGACATCAAATGTTCTACAAGACAAAGCACAGTCTTCTAAAATATTCTTAATAAAGCGAAAATGCTCCCATTTTAGACATTAGACTCAGCGTATATGTTCTCTGATAACTTCTGATATTAATACTGTTTTCTAAGGCTGGAAAAAAATGCTTGGACCAGTGATTTAAAATGGTGTAATTATGTAGTTTGTCCAGCAGAGGGCCATCCATTATTTAACTGGTAATAAGTGAAGTGTTAAAAAGTTTGTTGGATTTCCTGCCATGTATTTGATAACAAAATTCAAAATATCATTTATAGAGTACATAAATTTATGATATATCTTAATTTTCTCAGTCCTTAATATTGGTATTGACATCGGCCCCATAAATCTCATATCAGTCGGGCCCCACTTATTAGGACTTGCTAGGGACAATTCTTCAATAATGACACATCGGAGACATTTCAGCAACTTCTCACAGATAGGAAGACTTATAAATAAAATCACAAAATATTGCAAATTTCCCTTAATTGACAGAGACATTGGGGCTGCAAAACTACAATGTGATAAAACCCAAAACCAGACACACTGACTGTTGAGTGCGAGTCAGTGTTTCCCCTACAATGTTACAAACCTGGTATACAGCCAACCCAACGAAACCCCCTGCCTGGCCTAAACGTCAGTGAGTTTCATGTAGGACGGCGAAGTACACAGTATTTTTTCCCCTTAGGAGGGAGAAGTCATGACCTACCCTACTTTGCCTCTGTTTGGCTAGTACTCTGTTCCCTCATTGGTTAGATTGAAAGTGCATGGATTAAATTCTGATACTGGAGCGAGTCATCTCACTGAGGTTGTGTGATGCTCAAAACAACTTATCCACCGTTTTAGCGCTGCGAGCATGGACTGGAGTTGCAAGAAGTGAGGGAGAGGCTAGACTGCAAAGCAAATCAAGCACAAAGTCACAGACACAACGGCAGCAAATTGGGCCAGTTTTCAAAATATAACACTTTGTGCAGAACGTTTTGCCATACTAAATTAACTAAGGCGAGCTATGACATATGGATGTATGCACGAGTCGAAGGTGTTATCCTTTTTGCTCTCACTCCTAGAATAGGGGATTGCAGGTTTAAATTACTGCAGTGGGGCAAAGCCAAAGGTCATAGGTTAATTAAATGACCATGGTACCACCATCCAAAAAGAAAAAACTAACAGTCAGGGAGCAAAAATAAAGATGGGAAAGGAGGATGATGTTATGGTGGAATTCTTCCCAAAGCCAAGAAAGAATAAGTGCAGCAGCAAATTATGCACATTTCGCGCATGATGTACTAATATTTTGTGAATAAATACGGCTTGTTCAGTCATCTTCTCATTGTGTTTATTATGTTTTTAAGTTTTTAATGTACACAGTAAACAAAAATTAAAACGCAGATAATTAAATTGCTGATCCCTGTGTCATGTGACTGAAGCCAACCACACCAAAAAGTCATCCCACCTTTGTTGGGGGGGGGGGGGGTTGTTGAGAACCACCGGGCCTGAAAAAAATTCTGGGGGAAATGCTGCAAGTGTTGAGCCTTTTTCTGCATCTATACACACATCTGGTGGTGGCACTTGTCTGTATTCAGTACTGTCTGTTCTCATATTAAAGGGCAAAAAGCAATAATGATGCCTGATGTCCAGCAGCATCACGGCACTGCAGCTGGAATTCCAGATATGTGACTGATCTGAATATACCATTCACAGCAGAGCAGCTGCTTATCTCTCCTGTGTGTTTAGCTACTCTCATTGGTGAGCAAACAGCACATCGTAAATGGCATGTGGGGCATGCTCTCATTTGGCTTGTAGCAAAACTGCAGACGCGGTGCAATCAAAGTCATCTCCAGCTGTTCTTTCCACGAACTTCAGACAATGTTTAAACAAAGGAAAATGTACATTTTCTTTGTTGCAACTAGTATGGTGCCCGTTCAGGACGTGTGCCTTAGTCCATAATCACACATGCAGACTTTTTTGTCCTCAATGGGTTGCCCAATTAGTCTGAAATTGCTCATGGGCACCAAGAGTCTGGCAAAGCACTTTGTCTCATTTACCCACTACTCATGGCCGTTTTGCATATGGAGGAATCATCTGTCCACCAAGCAAAATGATGCAAACCATTTTCAAATTGAATCCCCACAACTTCACCTTAATTGTTGCTGCTAACAACAGAGCTGCAAAAGAGTTTATCATAACGTTACAGTGCCCAGGGTACGAATTTTACTTTGTAGGTCACCACCAATGTCGAGTAGATGAAAAAAATTCTACCTGCCAGACTTTTTGTTTTTAACCAGCCGATAAATAAAATGTATATACACAACCTTTTTGTGTTGTATCATACATAAATAAAAACACATTATGGTAGTACATTAAAAAGTGGTCAAAGAAGATTGGAAAACCTCATTAAATCTGGTATTAATTTTCCAAAAGATACCTAATCTTAAAAGGTACCTAAAAAGACTTAACACTGATAAAAATTTACCCAATAATAAGATCCATCTCAACCATAATGTAGTCAACCCAAACTGAGAGAGAATTCTAGAGTTGTAACTCGGCATCTCACCTTATCAACACATCTGGTTAGGAATGCACAAAATATTTATCTGTGCTAAAAAAAATTATCAGTCAATAAATGGAAACTTTTTAGGGTTGGCTATTTATCAGCTACAACTGAACTGTAGCCAAATATATCCACTTGGATCCACTTCTGTATCAGCAACATCCACTAACATCCCCCAAACTCAAAGCAATTACAACAGGACCTTGCACCGCGTGATACTGTAGGACCAAATATAATTTGGACGTTGTTTCTCACTGTTTAAAACCTTGGTGGATTCATAAAGACTTCTAATATCTATCTCTGCCATGTTTATTTTGTGAAATGCTGCTTTTAATGATTTGCACATGGGTTTCATGAAACGTTTGTTTTCTTGCGCTTTACAGCTTATTGTTATCTTAATACCACCACACACATTCGGCCAAAAGCACAATCCTGCTACTGAATAATGAATAAGCATATACAGTAGAGACACAAGTGTCAAGAATGTTTTAACTTAAAAAACAAACAAAAAAAAAGGTTCCAGCGCCGGTTGAAACACAACTTTTTAAAATTCAAAATGCACAACAGTCAAGCTACGGAAAAAATTTTTTGTTACAGAGCAGAAAGCAGAGAGAGGTTTTCACACAACAACACTAATAAGGCAGTTTTAGATAAACAACACATTGCCTCCCTTGTGTACAAATCTTGCCAGTACAATCTTATTTGTTCAGTTAAAAGTATTAGGTGGTGTAGAATGAAACAGCTGTCATGAGAGTCACACAGGACTTTGACACATACAGAAACACAAACACACAGTATCCAAAGCAACTCTTATGCCCCGGGCCAAAACAGAAACATGGCCAAGCTTGACAGGACAGGGATGACTTCAACAATCCCCCCCCCCAGCACCTCACCCCAGGCTGGGGCCTACGGATGATCTTGACATGACACACAGAGGGTGAGTGAGCTGAGAGCTTGTTACCTGTGTGCTCAGTGGTGGAGTAGGACAGGTAGAATCCACGTCCGCTGTGGTGGGTCCCACTCATGAACTGGACAGTGACCTGATTGTCAGTGGACTCGATCAGCTCTCTGACCTTCAGACCCAAACCGCAGTACTTCACTGTTTGACAGAGGAAGACCCCCACAGGATGAGACACAGGAGAAACAGGACAAAAAAAGTTCTGGGGGGCATTTTTCAGGTGCTTGTGACAGATTGCTGTCACAATTAATACAATGTAGAATGCAGGTTTTACCCTTTTCATGATCATACAGCCAAAATGGGAACATATGATAGAAAACCAATAAGGACAAAATGTCCTAAAATATTTTTTTAAATTATATCAGTTTTCAAGCATGTCCCACGAGCAGGGCTGGGCAATAAATTGATTAAATCAAAATTCGAATTAATTTGATTTGAAGATATTAAAAAAATTAAAAAACAAAAATCAATTTGTCCTCTAACTAGGGTAAATACAGCAGCCTGATGTCTTAATTTTTATAAGTGAAGTTTGGTGAAAGTTGGGCTGGCACTTTATTTAATCCCAAACTGGAAGATTCATCTTTGTTTGATCAAACCTTTATTTAAAAAATAGTTTTGTTTGGTTAAAGCTTTATTCCCAATAGGGAAATTCATGTTTGTTTGAAATAGAAATACGAGCTTGAAATAATTTTATTTGTCTTTTGTAGTTTAAAAAAAAAGATTAAAATCAAAAATCAAAAATGGTATGAAAAAATTAAGGATTCTAATTTTAGGCAATATTGTACGACGACAATATATTTAATGTTTCATATCATCAACTACATTGATTTTTCTAAGTATATACTTATTCTGAATTTGTGGCAACACCTTTCAAACAAGTTGGGACAGGAAAAGCATAAGTCTGGGAAAAATGTTGAATGCTTGAAATAAAACTTGTCTGGAACATTCACACACACACACAGGTAAACAGGTTCATTGGTAACTGGTGACAGTATTATAATTTGGTATGAAAGGGAAATGCCCAAAAATGCTCAGTTGTTAACAATCAAGGACAGAGGTTAACCACTTTGTGGAACAAGATTAAATGAGGATATTATATCATGGGCTCGGCAACCATTAGTAAGAGGCGGGTTAGATACGCTGTTGTGAAGTAGTGATAGTGGTGCACATTTTTCAGAAAATGCATCCTGAAAAGCTTCTGTAGTGATGCACTCAGTTGTTAAAATGAACTTTTAAAAAGAAAAAAAAGTCAATGTCATGAATGAAAGTGCTCGTGTTTTTCGTGGACAGCAAACTGAACATTTGTGTTGGTCGATAATTAACAAGTGCACGAGCATCTTAACCTTTACAAAAGCTAGTGACACTCACACTCTGTGTCAAGATGGGGCAGCGAACTAAACAAACATTGCATTTAATGTTTCATCTGGCGAGCACGCTGACACACATAAACACCCACTCTGCTGTGACACTAACATGTCCAGGCTGATTTGACTTAATGTTAAATGCTGTCTGTTGTTTGCTACGTTGCTTTTAAACTTCTACCTGCAGTGATGTCAGCAAGGTCTCTCTGCTCTCTCTGACGATTTCAGTCACAGGAAGGATTTACAGATCAGACTGTTTAAAAACTGAGGAGCACAGTAAGACAGACAGTCTGAGTGGAATGGTTATAATGGGACAGAGAAGCTAAGTTGAGTGCTAATGAGTACTGAGAATGGTTAAGAAAAAAAGTCGAATAACTTTGTGTCACACAAGGTTCTGACAATGAGGTTCAGACGGGTAAATAATGTGAGTTGCATTATAACTACCAAGGGAAAAGTGAACGACCAGTACGTTAGCTAGCAACAGAGCGCTGTTTGCATGGACACACAACATGGTGTACAAAACACTGCAGCTCTCTTTTCTTTACGATGTGTATTTATGACTGTCAACTTTTGTATTGTTTATTCATCTCTGTGTTTTGTGCTTTATTCTGCTTTTAAAGACACAGTTTTTTCATTACTGTCTAATAATGTTTGATGCACCAGCAGCAGTGGTTCGTTTTATTTGAGGCTGGAGGCCACGGAAGGCTGCAAAATCTGTCTTGACAAATGAAATGATGGGAATTTATTGGTTGGTTTTGACATAATGGCTCAGTGGGGTGATGTTCCACTAGTTTTGTTGCAGTGTAATTTAATGCAATTGTAAAGGAGTTCATTGAAGATGTTCTTTATCAACAGTTAAATCTCACATTTTATGCAAAACTTGCCCGCAGGGTCTGAAAACGAGTTCATATAATCCTGTGTGTTCCCCACTTTAGGCAAATAGTTCAAGTGTAGTCTAGTATCAGCTTTTCACTCTCACCAATCTCACTCCTTTCGGGTCCAATGCTGTTGTAGAGGCGGAGGTAGTTGACCTGGCAGTCACTGTCTTCTATGTCCAGTTCAGCGAAGCGGAAGTGGATCCTGTTGCCGCGTGGCACACTGATCTCCCACTCACACACTGTGTTGTTTGGGTAAGTGCCCGGGTAACCCAGAGAGGACATAGTCCCACTGCTGGGGCCAAGCACACTGGGGCCACAGCCATCACCTACAGGACAACACCAACACGCAGTTTCAGTTAAAAACAAGGTCGTAATAAAGCACAGATGGAACTAAAGCAGAAAAGACTAGCCCAGAGTTAGACTTGGGCTGTCATTTTTTTAAAAATTGCATTTTGAAAAGTTCACACGACTTTAAAATGACCTGTAACGACTCCCAGCTCCTCAGCAATGTATCTGCCAGTTAGACTAGATGATTAGATAATGTTAAACGAGAAGGAGAAATGCAGGGGAGGAAAATGAAAATAAAAGTTAGGAGCTGTCTCCAAGTATTCAAGCACAGGCTTTTTATCTGCTGAAAAACAATCAAAAATAATGTTTCTGTCAGTTTAAGCCTAGGTCATAGCAATCTGAATATGAACTTTTCAACCCACATTCGGATGAAGATCCCAATTTTCAAATAAAAAGTGACAGCTCTGTTTTATACTATTGTAAACTCCAAGTTTAAAGTACAAACATTTAACATAATATAACCATAATTCAGTCAAATGCAGTGTGTCTGTAGATGTCAGGGATTTAATTATACAGCTTGTAATGATCTTTGCTTTTCTTTACAACAACAAATCCTGTGAAGCAACAAGCACTGATAATGATGATTTCTGACAATATATCTTATGTGTCTGTGCCATAAAGATCAATTGTTGTGCAAAACTAGTAATGACATCCATGAGCCACACTGTAGCACTTGATAACATGTTGTTTTATTGTGGAGAACACACACACACACACACTAAAGATTATTTTAAGTGAATCCCACATACATTGTTTTTATGTTGTAAAAACTCACTAGCAAATGAACATTGACTTAAGCCAGTGGTTCTTAATGTGGGGGTCACGAGACACAAAGAGGGGTTGGCTTCCAAAAAACAAAGACATTTTAATATAATTTAAAATTGCATAGTTAATCTATTATTGTATAAAATCTAGA
>JAQLOL010000005.1:7791201-7814566 GCA_029783665.1 Naso thynnoides | reverse complement strand
GCATTACAGTAACATAATTTAACTGAGGTTTTATTAAGATGTCATGCATAAAGTGATTACCAGCCCATCTGGGCTTACAAGACACATGACATTAATAGCCAGGGTGGTAAGATGATGTAGCATGCATAAACATAATTCAACACAGTCAAAGTAAATTACAGTGCAAGCGAAGACAGTCAGTAACATGGCAAAATAACATAAAGCTTAAGTTGTATAAAGAGTTTTGAATGAAGGTTTCTTCATTAAAAACTAACTCAACATACGATCTTCCGTTAACCAAAACAAATTAAGTTTTTTTCCCTTGAGTTCTTTCAAATAAAACACTCCTCAAATCATTATACAAGGGGTAATGGAACTCAAAGTGGAATTCATCCTCAGCAACACCAAGATCACAAAATACACGTGAGTGATTCCAGTGGATGCCACCATTAGGTTGTTGGTTGTGGCTTTGAGTCAAATCTTAACAACTTTTAAAAGAGTTACCATGAACTTTGGTACATACATTAATACTGTCCTCAGGATGAATTGTGATAACTTTCTTAATCCTTTAGCTGTTCATAGCACCACCATGAGTCAAATTTAAACATGTTCAGTTCCTCATTTTATCACCAAATACCTGCAAAGGCAAAAATATTCCCATCAGCCTCAGCTGCCCTCTGTAGTTAGTGATGAATAGCTCATGCTTGCATGCTAACACTTTAAATGATAATTACAATCAGCATGCAAGCGTTGTGATTGTGAGCATGCAAATGTTTGTATTTAGCTAAAAATCTCTGTGCTTATTAAAAGCTCACAGAGATGTAAGAATGACTCTTGAACTTTGATTTAATAGTTATTTTCTTTGTTTTTGTGTTGTTGTTGTTGTTGTAAATTTGCTTTTCTAAATTAGTGAAATGACGATAAAATTCTAATTTATTGTAAGGAGTGAAGCAAACGCACTCCAAACATGATATTGATAAAGGTCTGTCAAACCTACCAGTCCCATCTCAAGAGAAGTGGTCTGAATTTTAAAATGTTAAATATTTTACAACAATAAATCTTCTCTAAATTAAACACTGTGTCTGAAGCCTGAGAGTTTATACTGTGAGTAAAACATGGCACAGCATAGATCTCTCCCTGGCATGTGAAGCTTAGGACCCACAGATCAGAGAAACATTATTTTATGGATCTCTTTACAGTGTTGACACATTTTATCATTGTGATGCCCTGTGTTAGTTTGGGAGCAGGGAACATGACTTACCACTCTGTCCGATGGCGAGGACTGAGATGAGGAGCGCACGGCCATTTATTTTGGCCTTGTAACTCCATTCTTCAAACTCTGAACTACTTGCAGTGAGAGACACAGCACCTTCTGTGACATTAGTGGATGACTTATCCTCCTACCTTGGGGACTGAGTGATGTGCTTGTGGCTCTGAGAATAGCTACAGTGCTTTCTGTCTGGTCTGGGGTCAGGAGCCGCCCGGGCGGTGCAGTGTATTTGTCTGAATCACTGCTCCTGGCTTGCACATTTGACTCTTCCTCTCATATATAACCACACATACAGTCCACTGATGTACAGACACACATGCTACTGCTTAGTGCGGCGTGACGGAGGAGCGTGGTGGCCATGTGTCACACCTTAGCGGCGTAAAGCACTCATCTGGCCTCTCCTCAGCACTGATGGATTTACACTGGCCCTGCCAGGGGGCATAAACACACACAAAGATTATACTCAAGATCACTTGTTCTTAATCTGTTTCTTCAAAAACATCAGCCTAGAGGGTGTGAAGGAGAGGGACGGAACAGAGGAACATCAGCCAGCAGATATGACTACTTCCTGTATCCCAAGCTCCTCCTCCTCCTTGTCTTTGCTTCATCACAGAGAACGACAGAAAAAAAAAACTAATTTTCAGCTGAGGAGCTGTCGGTCTATGTGCAGCTGATTATATTCTGAACGCTGACTTCTAGACAGCCTGTGCGTGTGCGTGTGTGTGTGTGTGTTTGTGTGTGTGTGTGTGTGTGTGTGTGTGTGTGTGTGTTCCACAGATCGCTAATCTCTCTGAAGTCCTGTTTGTTCTCCAGGTTTGCCCCCACTACAAACATTTCCCTGATCAAAGCTGTTGAAAAGGCCTGCCACTTCAAACAAAGTATACACACGCACACACACACATCGACACACATAAACGCATCCATTCCAACACAGCTCTACGGCCGACATGTTGTCATGGCAACCACATTAATCCTAAACCAACCGGCATGCAGTTGTTGCATCAGGCAAGCCAATCAGGAGTGGAAAGGGAAAAAAGACAAACTGGAGTCACGAGCTCAATTACCATCTCAGTGCTAGTTTAATTTCAAATGTACAAGTTTATTTTCATTGTAGACACGCAGTTTATGCTGTGAATATTATAATTTAGCTACTCTAGAGTATGAATATTCATCCAAGCTGTTATATGAGTGAAAGATGAGGGTTTCCTGATTTCATTTTAATTCACAGGCAGTTTTCTTCCCCCCTCCAGCTTCACTACATCTGTTTTTTTTTTCTCTCTCTCTCTCTTAGCAGTCAGACAACAATCCTAAATTTCATTTTTTCTTTCAGATATTTCAGAAGTCATTTAATTTCTAAAGATAAGCAGTGATGTTATCTGAGACATTTGATGTCAGCCTTATCGGTGAGTCGTATTAACAGCAGGTGTTACACTGCGTTTAAATCCTTTCAAGTTAACTTACAGAGAGATTAGGGAGATGGATAACTCGTAGAGTTTTTACCTTTTTAATCATAGAAACAAAACCAAGAAAAAGAACTTTTGCTTCACCCTTTTGGATAGAAAGAAATCACATCATTTTTTATTTAAAGATACAGTATCAGCCCTGGCTAGAATGTTGAATTCATCCCATCAATATCAATTAAGTGAAGTAATGTTCAGTTTGGGAAATAAAAGGGCTTTTACTGTACAGTGATGGAGTTCTGATTTTTCTGTAGTGAATTGTTTCCTCTGCAGGGCATGAGGGTCCATGGGGCCGTACGATTGCCGGTGCATGTGTGTTTGCGTGTATGTGTACAGTATATGTGTGTGAGTATCTGCTGCTAATTTTCACTTACTCCTGCCCCGACCATTTCTCTGCACATTTATGATTTTATACTCAAGGGCCTCTCGTGATTGTAGTGATTCATTGTGTTTAAAAAAACTATTTTGTTGATTGCTCCATTCTATAAAACTGTTACATACTACTGACTCCTCTCTCCTCTTAAAAGAGCGGAAAGGCGCCTAAAGTGATCAACAACCACATTCTCATTTCCACTATGAGCACTCTGTGCTTTTAAGGCTGCCACCAGAACATGGGTAATATACCTCTACAAATGAAATCCATTGGTGCCAAATTTCATTACCTCAACAGCAGGTTTCATTGGGATTTCAGATAAATGCTGAGAAGACTTCTTGAGTCTATCATAAAGCTTAGGCTTTTGTCTCTTCTGCAGTGTTCGCTATCTTACGATGCGCGTTATGACATAGCAAAGGCATATCCGACATTCAGATAGACTTATAAGGTTTATTCAATCTGTTGCGACCAAATTTAGCCTTTGATATGCTTCAAAAACTGAGATACATAGAAAAATTCTGTCTCCTTGAACCAAAACATCCACAAATTAATTCTTCATTTTATACCTGATAATGTTGCGAGCCAATAAAGTGAGGCACAATGTGAAACAAACAAAAATAATTTGCCCCTCAATTATATTAGTGCAATCTTGACTGCAGGCCTGATGATCTGCACTTTATTTTACTCAAAACCCATGAGATAGATTTGCTTCCATAAGTACACTCCTCCAGTTAATCTTTTGTTGGTTTTTTCATGTGAAAGACTGGAGCTGTTTTTTCCCTGTCAGTTAAAAGTTTAGACTTTTTTTTGTCTTGTACAATTTGTTAAACTGAGACTGTTGTCTTAACAGTAGTTTAAGTTAAAAAAGACTTTAAGGAATTATGTTGCCCCTTTAAGATAATGATGAAAACTGATGTAGAGTCATTTAACAACTGACAACCTACAAGTCAGTATATGACAGTTTTGAAGATACAAATAGTCAAGAGACTCAAATCAAAATCTCAAATCTTTCCAACATGCCAAAGCAGGCGGTTTTTAAAAAGCCGAACACTAAGTGTGTATCTATCTGACTGAAAAACGGAATGAAAAAAATGCCTATTACCAGTGCTGATATTCCACTGAAAGCTTTGGAAATCACTAAAGCACTGAACATACCCACAGTCAAGTTCAAAGTCTGTGTAAACGATTGATGCACCAAAATGGACTGTGCATCCGTTACAGGACTTCTCGGCCGGCGCTTCCTGTCAGACTTCAGAGGGAAGCTACAGATTCTGATGGAAAGCTGTGTCTCTTTGAGATGATAAAATGGATTTAGAAAGACCCACAGGCATTAGTATGTCATGTTTGCTGTTTTTATTTGAAAAACTCAATTGAAAAATGGGATTATCATAAATGATTCTAATGATGCAGTGGAATTTACGTGTATTTAATCATTACATATGGCATATCTGTTATATCTCTTCACCTTTTATCTTATCTTCACTGAACTTGTGCTTAAATGAATGTCACTTCAGAATAAAATTATATTCCGGCCTTTCAGACAGTAGCTTACATAAACCATATACATAGTGTTTATAACACTGAGGAACTGCTTCCTTTCGTTATTCTGGTTATTAAGTTATCAGATTTTGGTACTTGTAGCTATAACAGCAGACTGTTTCCCCGGATCGCTCCTTATGTAAAACAGCACTACTGACAGCATGTCACAGTTTTTTCTGATGCAACAGTGGTCCAGTCAGCTAAGGAGAGCTGAGCTGACGCACGACTGTCAGGAATAGTAAAGGTTTACGTAATAAATATTGCTGCTGGGAGCAAACACAAGCAACAGTGCCCTGTTTACTTTTTATAAAACAGCCTTGTCCTGACCAAAGTTCAAATATCAGCTACCAGCACCTCTGAAGTTTGCAAATGAACATGTTGTATCTTATTTGTCTAATCTGTACACAAACAAAAATAAAGAAATGAGGGTGTGTAGATTCACAGTGAGTTTGATGTTATAACTGTTTAAGAAACTTCCTGAAGTCATGTCGTCACACTGAGTTTGCCAGGCAACCAAGACACTGCACAAAAAGGGGAGAAATAACAGTCAAAAATCGTCACAACTCATAAATAATGCATCTAAGTGCAATTGTCAAGATGTTGAACTATTGTAGAACACTGGGAACAAAACAAACCACAAGCTCGCCCCAGCTAAAATAATTTCTGCCACTAGAGGTTGCAGATTAATTAAAACAATTAAATCAATTAAAACAATGAAATCAGAGTTTGATGATGTCATGAAGTAGTATGGGATAATGGGATTTGTTTAGTTCATTGTTTAACACCCACCATTGCAGATAAAACTCAATTTGACTGACTCGGGCAGAAAAACATAAGGTTTAAACTTGACTAGGTACTTTCTTAATGTTTTATTCACATCACATTTAGTCACAATTGACGACTTCCTTCCTCACTCTCCGAGTGGTGCTACCCTGTAAGTTATCAACAGACAACAAATTGAAACACGCCTTCAGTTAAACCTTAAATAAAATTATGAATTTCTCCCAATTTAAACATTGTTGGAAAATTTTTGGATATGGTAAATACATAACTAATCAAAACATGTAACAGACTTTAGTGGTTTTAATTTTTTTGAATAGGGCCCGACCGATCAATCCGTTTGCCAGTATTATCAGCCGATATTGGCCTATTGCAGATTTATCTGTATTGGAAAATATGTTCTCCGATGAGTGCCCATATAAAAACAGTTTTTTAAGGCCGGAAATAAATGCTTGGACCAGAAATTCAAAATGGTGTAATCATGTAGATTGTCCAGCAGAGGGCGTTCCATTATATAATGGATATTAAGTGAAATATTAACTGTTCAAGGCACTGGTGTTTGGAATAAAGTTTGTTAGATATGCAGTCCTCATTGCATATCTTTCTCAGACGTATTTGATAACCACATTAAACATATTATATATAGAGTATCGGCCAATATATTGGATTTTATTGGAGTTTTCTACTCCAATAAATTATTATTTATTGGAGTATTGGTATCGACCCCAACAATTCCACGTCTGTCAGGACCTACTTTTAAATGTGGAAATGTTACATATTGTACTTTATGATACTTTAAATTAACTCATAAAAAGCTGTCCTCTGCAGCTGTTCATCTTACGACTTAATGCCACCTCTAAAAGCAGTAAGCCCAACAAATGTAGTTATTTAGAAAATAAACTACTAGGATCTTGACTACATACAGAAAGAACCTGATGGGTGCATTTGCATTTTCCACTACATAAAATTCAAAATAGCTTTAACGTCAAGAATAAAAGCTGATGCTCGGAAAGGAATTAAAGCAAAATATGGTTTGCTCTTTGTGTTTCTGCTGTTAATAAAGAGACGACGCACGGTCTCTCATTGTCTTTGTTATGCTGTTATTGTTTTTGGTGTGTCCCGGTGGCCTGTTGATTTGAGTGGAGCACTAAGTGGTTGTTAATGGCACAAACATGACCGTGGTTTTAAAATAGCAGACCGCCCATTAGGCTGGTATTATCAAGGTAATGGCCTGTTACTAAACTGCTGAATGACATTGTCGCTGCCGCCGAGCCAATGCCAGCAATGCACACATGACCACGCACACACACATACACACACCGTTCCTCCATGCACAAACACACAAATAAATGTAAGTGGGTAATATACTATATATATACACGTGTGCAGGCTTGTGAGCAGAGCTGCAGACTAAAAGTGATCTACAGTCACTTTGATTTGCTGTATAGATGTGCGGTGAAAAAAAAGAGATGAGAGACAAGAAAACAGATGGAATCGAACAGAACAGAAAGGAAAAAAATTGACTGAAAGACATAGCTGGGAGGTGTGACTGTGGTTATTAAAACTGGGATGCACTATAGTTGTTTACCTCAGCTAGGCTGTATTGTTGTGGCTCAGAAATTATTGATAGGTAGGAAGAGACGGAGTAATAAAGAACTACACATCAGTTCTGTTCTGTCCATTCTGTCTGTATATCCGACCGGCTGACTGCTCTGCTTTGAGTTACCGCCGCTGCCTGAAAAGCAGCGCTGGTCCAACTCCGAATGACATTTAAGACTAAACTGCGTCTTTTGTCCATATAGTGCTCCAGTAAAGGTGTAAGTGTTTACTGTATGTCTGCTCGTGCACGTGAAGCCGTTTTTCCTGTAGCACGTTGCCTTTTCCAAACACAAATCCATGTGCAGCACACACACACGCACAAACACACTCCTGCACTGTGGTGCAGCGATAGGGCAGCACAGTAGGGGGTATATCCCTGGGAAATCATTTCTCCCTCTCCTTTCTTCCTATTTGTAACTTGTCCTTTCAAGCAAGACGGCCCTTAAAGTTCAGTGGCGCATTCTTCAAAAAAGGCTATTACTGGCTGCCTCTGATTCTGTATCATGCCGCGCGCAGACCAGCCATCCCTCCTTTTTATGTTCCTCTCCCCCTGTCATCATTTTCTGAAGGCAAGAGAGGAGAAGTCAGGGTTTCAGAGAGGCCTGTGACCAATGCCTTGAAACCCTAAGCAGTCTCCGCCTCTGACTTTGCGCCAGACGTCCGTATCATATCGTGAAAGGGCGTATTGCTTTTGATTTGTGACAGAGCTTCCTTTTTGTCTCTCTCTCAGTGAATCTCCGTCTCGCCCTCTATGCCAACTGTCTATCACACTCCTTCTCAACGCTTATAGGGCTCCATAAAACAGTGTGTGACTGTAAGAGATACAGGCTGCCTCTGAGAGGCATGAAGAAAAGCTTGAAGTTGGCCCTGAAGACAAGACAAAGAATAAAGGTTCACACAATAGACTGTGCTCATAAGGCTGAACTTCTCAACCTTCTGGCCTGTGACCACATTTTAGGACCTCAGCATGTAAAACAGATGTCTAGATCTATTTTTGAGAATGTGTATGTAGCTCCAATTTATTTTTTGAAATAAAAATATGAGCATGTATTTACTACATTTCTCTCAAAAACCTCCAGTGACTGTGTCTGACAAGGTCAGGTTGACAGACTGACACGCGAAAGAATGTAATGGTTCATTCACCCTTGATTATTTCAACTTCTGGTTCAATGAATGTTAGCTCCTTAGTGTTAATTAAACATTCATATCTTAACATGTTTCACCTTCAGAAACCCATTGATAAACATACAGTATTAAAATTATTTTTCAGTGCCTTAGGGCTATTGAAACTTGTGCTGTGCTTAGATATTAATGAGCAGCTTTACTTCTCTGAAAAACTTGTTTTTGCCAATTTTGCTGGTTTAACTGTACTTGTTTCAGTGATACAGTTATGTATTGCAAAGGGGTGTCAGTACACTGTGACATTGATGTCGGGCAGTAAAAGCCTGCTGTTAATATTCCCCTTTAAACTTGGCAGTGTTTCTGCCAGTTGTAGTCTTAGTCACAGCAAAAGGAAGTTGAGTACAAACCTTCCATTGGGAACTGTTTCAGTCAGCATTCTCCTCCTTTACCGTGATCTGTGTGTTGCTGTTTTTAAAGTCCCTGTCCCTGGGAGAAACAACACAACAACCACATCCGAGTGAGAAATCTACACAGAGAAAATGGTGAGTTTTGACAATATATGAATCATGCAATAAGGCAGGCCTGCTTGGTTCTTTTGGTGGATAGCTGTAAAGAAATACAGGGAAAGTGTTTAGAACATTTGCTGTCTAAAAGTAATGTTCTTGCATGTTTGCTTACCAATTATGGAAAAAATTTCATATATCAAGCATGACGTATTGTCGACAGTGAGCTAGCAGGGGTAAGCAAAGACAGGCAGCATGAAAGTGCCATTTTTTTTGGTCGTGTCCCCTTTGGTCGGAATAATGAAGGACCAGGTGAAAACCCTGCAGTCAGCGGGAGTAGCTGCAGTGTATGATAGTGTCATGTTGCTGTTCCCACCTGAGACTATTTTGTAAGGGTAATGTTGCTGTGTTCTGGCCTTAGCACCGTGTAAGACCATCGTGAGTGGTTTTAAGAAATACAAACAAGCAAGGACGTTTTTTCCCATGTTTCCAGAATGATAACAGGTTGATCCAGACCCTTCTCCAGTGCTAACCAAGGTTATTATTGTTAATGAAAACGAACACACAATGAAAACTAAAATAAACAATATAAAAATGAGGCTTTCCAAAACTACAATCACTATCAAAAACTGTATTGAAGGTTGACAAAACTAACCAAGATAAAATAAAATTATAGAGAAAATACCCTTAGTTTTTTTTTGTTTTTGTCAAGGTATTTTGTGTGGATATTGAATCTATCTTTCAAGATCAATGTTCCTCCCCACCCCGACCCCCCTGGCGTGCTGGTTTGACCGTCTGTCCACACCTCTCCTCTGTTAACATAAACCAACCTGGCTGGCATCATGGCGGCAAGGGCTAAACTTGGGAGAAAGGGGCAATGACAAAAACTGACATGACAACTAATAAAAACTAAACCAAAACTAAGCATTTTCAAATATTAAAAACTAAACTACAAAGCTTACTCTAAAAACCAATTAAAACTAAACTGAAATTGAAAAATAAAGGTCAAAACAAAATAAAAATAAAAACTAATGAAAAATCCAAAACTGTTTTAGCCTTGGTGCTAACACAATGCTAACCTCGTGTGGAGCGAGGCCTGGCTAAGAGAGACTATGCCAGTAGTAAATATCAGCTGCTGTGATTCAAAATCATGTGCGGATTTTTAATAATGCATAAAATGTGGTCATCGTGGAGATCAATATTGTCATGGCGTTTTCCCTTGAGTACTCATTTGTGACCCCAACGGGATCTAAGTTCACAGTGGTAGCTGCTGCTCCCTGTCGAAGGAGCCGCACCTCTTCACCACCTCTCACTATTAACATAATTAGCCGACCCTCCAGCTCAGGCGTCAATGCTCATGTTTGGAACGGATCATCTTCCCTTCTTTCAGCCCCTCAGATGCTCCTCTCCCTCCGTCAGTGTGTCCCCCTCTGTCACTCCCGTCGTCTGTGACCTCCACTGTCATCACGGCTGCCCTTGAGGATCAGAAATCTCTCCATTTCACAGGGACCAGCCATAAGGGGGCTTGATTGCGGCAAATTGATCCATAATCACACACCGCTCAGAGCTTTTTATCCTGCCGCCTCTTCATCTCCACTTTAGAAGCCCGCCGTTGGCGTATTTACATGCTGTCATCTCAAGGGTTTCCTCTGCTCCCGCCTTCCTCTCCCTTTTTTCCTTCCTCCCTCTCCCTCTCTCATCCTCTTTTATTCTCTTTATGACTCTCCCGATTTTCTTTTCTCTCCATCTCCGTCCGTCCCCCCTCCGTCTGGATGTGATGCCAATCGGAGTGTCTCGACATGGCCATTGTAATCCCCTCCCTAGGCCTCCTCTCTCTCACACACACACACACAAACACACACACACACACAGCCCCTGACCACCACATCTCTGCTTTTGATTGCACTCTTCAGCTACAAACACTTCCTAGATGGCTATGATGGCCAAGGAGACAGAGGAAGTGAAGGATGGAGGCGGATACAGAGAGGCAAGGGAGTGTAGAGATGAGTAGATGATGGGTGGGAGGGATGGAGGAGCGCTCCAGAGGTGGAGGTGAGGTAACTCAACTGATACCTCAGAGTGGTCTCATCCAGTATCTCCTCTTTTTACATTTGTGACACATGCATCTGTCTTTTTTCCATTTTGTCCATCCGTCTGAAAATTGCTTCGCTGGCGGGATCAAACTTAAATTGACAACCTCTTTCAAAGTAGAGTCAGTAGCATTGTTTGTTGCAGCTTGCAAACACAAATTGGTCCCCTCCTCCTGGGCGAAACGCCACCAGAAGTATCAAAGTGTGTACTTATACTGCTTTAATGGAGAAGTTGATAATTCAGCAGGCTTACAAGCTAACTGCCTGTCCAACAGAAAGCAGGCCAACTCTGTGTCGCTCTTCATCCCCAGCCTCTCCTTCAGCGCTCAAAAGCAGATGAAGGCCAAACCAAGATTCATTCGCATTCTGAAATGAGCTTTGTGCACTTGTCATTTCACCTCACGAGGGCTGTAGTTCATTTTCTTTGCCACTACGTCTGCATCCATCATTCTCCAGTTTGAACTGCATCCAAGTCGCCATGTTTTATCCACTCCCAACCTCACCTAATTGGTCCTTGACTGGGGGAAACGCATCCATTCCCCGCCCCGAAACATCCAGATAAACATCAAAATACAGGCAGAGGGCGGGGCTCTGCACACAGTCACCACTATTTTGAAAATGCTACAGACTATACCTTTCAAGTAACCAATACATATTGTATATTCAAGTACTGTACTTAACTACAGTTTTGAGATGCTTGTATATTACTGTGGTGCTTTACACTTTGAGCAACATTGTATTCCTTATGTTGTTTCTATTTCAGGGGGAAATATAGTTCTTACTCCACTATATTTATCCAAAGTCTGTGTGATGTTAAAAGATTAAAAATTTACTCACAAAACAAACAAAAGCCCCATATCAATTTATTAAACAATTAATAAAGTAGTGTAACATTATCAAAAATGTTTGCAAATAAAACCTTAAATATAAACTGAAAGGCACCAGCATTAATGTTTTTTGATGATTTGATACATAAACATTATTTGGCAATATATTAGTCTGTGAGCCAGAAGGACTGATCGGCATCATTTAAGATGAATAGTGTTATTTGTCTGGTATTTCTAGGATTAGAAAATATGAGATATCATTGCAACTATGTTAACTTTCTATGTTATTACTCGACATATAAAAAACTATAAACAACAGTTACAGAAAGCATTTTACTTTCAGCTGATATTTCTTTTTATTGATATTTTTTAGCTAAAAAGCTAGCAAACAACAGAAACAGAGGATACTAACTACACTTACAATTCTGACAAATCTGCTATATCTGTCGATTTTGGTGCACAATAGACTTTTCATCTGAGTCCCACACATTTGAGCTTTAGTCTGAGTTTCAAATGGGGAGCACTGAATTCCTTCTGCTCAACTATCTTGATGCATACAGCTCTCACGTCAGTTAACCTTACGTAAGCAGCACTAGTGGGCACACTAGAGCAGGAGGATTGTGAATCATAGGTCCAGAAGAAAAGCAGATGTGCTTGCTGCCACTTCTTAGAGCTTTTCTTTACTTTAATTTTGGAAAACAATGGCAAACATAAATATTAACCATAAAACTAAAACTAGACCAATCTGCTTCCAAGCTCATAGTTTATTCACTCTGGCCAGACTGGTATGGGTTGGTTTTAGTATGGTATGGGTTTGGTATGATAACTGACAGAGGAGCATTCTACCATCCAGATTTGAAAAGTCATTTGCTGATGTGATTGTTTCAGCACAACTTAACAGTCTCATAAAACTCAGATAAACTGTCAAACAAGAAAACAGTGATCAAACATGAATCAAGCTCCTGTTATTGTTTCTCACCTCAAAATTTTCAGACACACATTTTAGTCTAAACCTGTAATTAAGGAATATCTGTTAGCTTTTTTTTCCTGCTGTATATCAGATGAAGTACGACCCCAGCCTGCACATTTCACTTAGCACTACGTTACATGTTTCTTTACTCTGACTGGCTTTAGGTCTGTACTAGTAGGTCCAGATATTTTGTTCAGGGCTTGTTCATAACACTTCTTGGAAATTAAAAATTAAATGTGAGGTATCAGAGCAATGCACAAATACGATTTAGTCTTGATGCATGGATACCAAATCACTGTTAATCTAATCAGGAGTTACCACAACATGCACAGTGAAAGAAGACCTCTGCTTGACTTGACTCAGGTGTTACTGTATAGCAGCAATACACACGTGTGTTTAACTGTGATTACTGTGAGGGCCCACATGATTATTTTTCTTCCTCAGATTTATGTTCAACATACTTCACCTAACTTTGGTTATTCAGACAGTAGAAGCTCTGTGTGTGTTTCAGTCAGTGACTGAATCCACAAGTGTTTTCCATGCATGTACCTTTTGTTTGTGTGCATGTGTCTGAGTATACATGAGTGCATGTGAGTTATGTGTCATCCTCCATCCATCATCACTTAAGTCTGGCACAGGAATAGTGCAATTTAAGAGTCAGAGGGTCTGCAGTTGCGGTTTTTGCAATGTGGAAGGAAACGTGGTTTTTTGGTCTGTCTCAGCATCCTGCTGGAGTCTTATGGGAGATCATGGCTGGTGGTCCATCACTATACATCCATTAACCACAGTGCCTCTTCACAGCACAGCACCCTCCAGTGGGACAGTTCACATGTGTACATACATCACATGCTCAGCTTCCTACATAACCCCTCACACAAATAGACATTTTATGGAAGACATACATACAGACAGCAGTAATCAGTCCTGGCACACAGATGGTTGTTCGCCTGTTTGGGGACTCCACTGTAGTTTGCAATGGGATCTTTAGTAACAAGCTCTTTTTATCTGAAGATTAAATAAACAGCGGTCAAACCTCAAAAAAAGTGGTGACTGTAACTGACTGGTGTCATGCTCCAATGGGAATACATGCTAATAAACACCTGAACAAAGAATTCATTTAACATTATTTGCACGCATGAAAACACGTGTAAACACAAAAAGATAAATGAAGAATGATAAGTGATGTACTGACAGTAAGAACTGAAAAGCTCAAATATATCAGATTTGGTGGGCCCACGCTCACCTGTTTCCATTAAAGGAATAGTTTTAGGAAAATTGCTTATTTGCTTTTCTAGCCATGAGTTAAATTGATACCACTGTCATCTGTACTTCAATATGAATGAAATTGTGAGATATCAACTTCAATTAATTTTGCTTGCTCAATATACACAGTGTTTTTGCAACGTAAACTGCATTTTCCACTTAATGACATTAGCCCCTGACCTCTAAATTAGAGGCCCCCAAACCTTTTCCGCTTGGGACCCAAAAGAAAAATTCTGTTTGGGAGATGCTACTCTGGAGGCAGGTAAAATAAACAAACTTCAAGAGGTTCCTGAAGAAGCAGTTACAGAATTAGTAACATTTTACATCTGGCAACGGGTAGGTCCTTGCTTTGTGTTTTATGTGACTTAAGAGGAATGTTTTTCTGTTGTGTTTGCTAATTTTCTGATTTAACAGTGCTACATCTTGCACATACACATGCATCGTTAACACACAAGCAAGGATGTAACAGTTAGCGGTTTCACAATTAACCACAGTGAAATTTCTGATGGTTAGTGTCAACATATGAATTTTAAATTATCACTGAAATTGCAGGTTGATTACCATGGTGTCAAGCTCATGGTAAAAATGTCTAAAATCAACCAAAACTAGTAACGGTATCCCAGACACAGGAGTGCACATGCAGCAGCAACATGGATTTGTCATGTGCAACAGTTAAAACATGGCAGAAGGCAGTGATAGCACTGCTCAGGATATTTTTCAGCAGTCCAAGGGGATTAATTCAGAAATGTGGACATATTTGGGGTTTTATAAGAGTGCTGGGGGGAAGTTAATTAACTTTGGATATCCTGTCTGCAGAAAGTGCAGGAAGAAAGTCGCTGCTAAAGGTGGCAACACGTCTCATCAGCTAAGCCATCTCTGTGACCACCACCCACAATTTAATAGCAAGTGCAGGGTAAAATACCGGTAACTTTTAGCTCAATGCTTGATGGGGGCACTTTGTGATGGGGTAAATTGCAATGGTTTGTCTGTTTAACTTGCCAGTAGCAGGTCAATAATGTAAACTTGATCTCTCAGTGTAACCTACTCGTAAAAACACTAACATAACACATCCTGGTGTAGTGGAGCCCACCGGCACATTTCATTTGCAGCAGCCTCAGAGCTAGTTAAACGTCCATGTGACTTCCATGCAGGAATTGTCATATTTGCATGTTCTTGATACAGAACACTATTATCAGTACTTTTTAAACATTTTCAACACATTTTAACAATACCGGGACGATACTAATAACCATGATAATTTTGGTCACTGTAATTGAGATGTTAAATTTTCATGCACACTAGTATGCAGTTTTGTTTCATTAATACTTGCCGTGTTGGGGTAGTTCCCTAAAAAACGAATGTATTTCACATTACTAGTTACTTTATAAACATTAATGCATTGATTTACTGAATTATTTACTGTACTGGCAAAAGTAATTAGTTACACGACTAGTCACATTATTTTTCCATTACTACATAACGTCACCAGAGATGACTGTCACTAAATTGCCAAGTAACAAAGTAATGTTAAAACTTACATAAGTCCACATCAGCAGAAATCCCTAATCTAATAAGGACAAAGGACACACACAAGATTTTTTTTCAAGCATGCTAATACAACAAAGCCACAAGCAAAGTTGTGAAAATAGGGTAGTTGAAGAACTTAAAGTAACACAAGTAATTCAATAATTGTTTGATTATTAATCATAATCTGATTACTGAATTAGCAGCAGTAATGTCTTACATAACTACTTACAGACAACAACAGAAAAATGCGCTACGCCCCACACACATACTGCATATTTGTCACTGTAGTGTTTTCTCTAAAAACAAATATTATTGTCTGCAAGAGAACAGGGTCCTGCTTAAATTACACAAAGGGCCATTTTTTTTTTATTTAACTTATTTAAGCCACCAGCTTCCTCTTTATAAGGTATGAGGGGTTTGAGATGAAGAGGACATGCAGAAAATGCAGAACCTCACAAGAGACCATCGGATGCAAAAGAGACTAATAAACAGAGTCTTGAAACAGTGATCTGGCCAAGCTAGTGTGGTATTTACATGCAGATTCCCCAGACAGGGAATATTGCACACACATCTACAAAAGATTAGGAAACACATTCGTGGCTCATTCAGCATGGATAGGGAATGGCACAAGGTTATGAAGTTGCTAGCCTCAGAATTTATATTATTTATTATATATATGTATTATAATTTATATTAATCATGATCCTGGGTTAACATAGCACAGTTAGCAATACAAGTTCTTCTCCAGTTAGTCATTGGTAAGAAACAATCAATTTTATTTTCCAATTATTCATTTTAGTCAATCATCAAGAAAAAGCCTGTGTACTTTTTCAAGTTCTGGCTTCTCATATGTGAGGATTTGCTGTTTTTCTCAGTTTTTCCTGTATAATATTCTAAAACAGTCTTGGCTTTCTTGGCACATTCCTTGTCCAGGTGCTGTGTATTTTCTTTTTCATTCTGCATGAAAACCCTGTGTAAACTTTTCCAGGCCAAATTCATTTTTTACACAAACACAATAAAAGGTTTCATCTCCCTGGCACTGAGCCAAGACTTTATTCTTCTCAAGATATTCTGATCTAACCTTTAAATTTGCCCATTAACCACTTAAAAAAAAGAATGGAATATTAAGGTAAATAGAAAATGGCCATGTTATTTGTTATGGTACTAGTTTTCATTGGGAAAAGAGAAGCATATTTAATGGATGTTTCATCTTCCAAGACAAAGTAAATAAACTGCAGTATCTGTACTATTCTGAGACTCAAGGGTCAACTTGTAGGAGGTCTGTCTGCTTACACTGAACTCCCTGTACTGAACATGGAACACGTTTGCGTGCGTGTGCACACATAAGTGACAAAAAACAACAATGCAGTCAGAGAGACAAGTCAGACAGTAACCCACTGTTTCTGTTTAAGAGAAACATTTCCTTTTTAGTATAGATTCATAACTTATTCCACATTCCTCTCTAAAGTGAAGGTGCCAGTGACATCGTGAATAAAGTAGTCCCGTGTAGATCTTTAAAAAAAAAAAAAACTTTAATGCAAATTTAATGGGAATTAACATGATATTTGAATTGTTCAGCCAGCGGATTGGTAAAGGAAACATTATGGAAAAGATCTCCTTTTGTTTGACAGAGAATTTTGTTAGCTCACTTACAGCTCTTCATCTAACAGCTCTTTCTTGTTCCATTACTTTTGGTGGCAGTATAAAAATACTCCAGGACAAACTCAGAAATGATCTGCTGTAAACAAATGCTGAAAATGACCATTAATTTGCTCTGAAAACATGTTTTTGGGGATTGATAGCAGTGGTTAGCGGTCAGTATTCAAGCTACTGAACACTCGGTGTTTCCTGTGACGAGCCTACTTCAAAATAAAAGTCAACTTGTGTTTTGCTAGTTAAATACTTTAAGCTGCAGCTGTTGAAAATGTTCGGTTAGTATAAGCAGTAAAGGTAACACTGCATGCTACAGATGATGGATCTCATTCATGAAATGTTAATAAATATGCAACCTAAGTAGATTTACACATAAAACTCCACCTACTAAAAACCTACTCTGGATTCATGATTGCTGTGTAAAATTTGGATTTGATCGATCAATTTTAGATGTGTGTATGTTCATGAATGTCAATCAATCGTAAACTGACAGTGCACTCCTGCTAGTCGGTTATCGACATAGATCTATACATCCTCCTATGAACAACGAATGATCATCATACAAGGACACGACCTGTTCACCTGCGAGCATGACACAAAGACAGAAAGAGAAAGAGAGAGAGAGAAATACTTTTCCAATGCTGAGATCAAAGTTATTTTTTCGGTGAAGAAAAGTTGAGAGAAATATTCTATTTTTTTCTGTCAGTTGTAATGGGACAGGCACAGGTAAATCAAGGACCTGGAAGGATGTAACAGATGCTGTTAACTCCGTGTTCTCTATTTAATGGCACCGGTAGAGACCTGTAAAGAATCATGCGCACTTAGTGTTTGAAAATCCAGTCATTTCTATATATGTGTGTGGCAAATAAATCCTCTTAAATCCTCCTCAAGTTGTCGTTATTGGCTTTTAAGGTGTACTTAAGGTGTTTGTTCTTCTCCCACCAGTAACGTTAAACTTTTGGTAAAGAATCAACGCAAAAAGGCAGCAAAGCATCAGCAGGTAGCAAAGGCAGCTTTCTTTTTTCTTTTCTTTTTTTTTTTAGACAGCTAAAAGGTTAAAAGATCTTGAAATTTTTTTTGAAAAATTCAAATGTGCACACTACTTGTTTGATCGGAGAGAGCTCTCTGTAAGGAATTATATTAGACCCTATTATTCAACATGTTGTAAACACATACATCAAATTAATTTCAATAACATTTTTATTCACATTTTTATAAGCATAATCTGAAGATTAAAACTGCTTATTACCAATTAATTTAGCTTAATGTGTTACATTTCTAATCTTTTGTTTAAATTGTGTGTTTCAAAGGCATCAGCATATTGTGAACATAAACAGAGCACAATGTGAATTTAAAAGGATATTTCTAACAATGACAAGCAATATTTATATTCCTTTTTCAAGCACTATGAGTGGTCAGGAACACATTTAATTGTTGTTAGTACCTACAAAAAAAAGATCAGAGTTAACGTTACCAAAATATTCATAAATTCTGCCATACTTGTAAATTTCCGTCTAAGAACAGTTTATAATTGATTACAAGTAAACAGATTATAATCTAAAAGTTTCATTCTCAGACAACAGGGACAGACATCATGTATGACCTGGTGCTGTGCTGCTCTCTGCCACTGTAGCCTCCTCTTCAATTCTAAATATGTTTGTCCATCACTTACTTGATTCTCCCACAATGACCAGGTCATCAAATAAATGTAACATCTCAGCCATCTGCAGACTGTCTGTCTCACAGTATATGACTCATATTTTTCTGTTTGTCAGTTGTATATGCAAGTGTATATAGTAACAAGGCAAAGTAATACCATGGTGTGATGAGGGAGTATGTGAGCTTCTCTACATATGTGACAGCAAGGTGTTTTGGTTTATCCAGCGTTTACATTCCCATAAAAGATTTTTTCCAATAACAGAACCTTTTAACAGGGGTCACACTTGCAGGAACACATTAAAGGAATAATTTAAAAATTTGGAGCAGAGGCTTTTTACTTTTTTGATCAAAATAAACCCCATGTGTCACCAATGCAGCATAAAAAAAAATGTGGCAGGCTGTAGTGAAGATCAAGGTGCACTTCCTCCTTGAAGAAAGCCAGGCTCACTTTTTCTTCTTGCCCTCAGTCTTACTGCTCTTAATATTATCTAGGCCAACCATGTCTTGACTTCAATTCCATATGGGGTTTGTATATTTTTTCATCTTCATCTTAGAAAGAAAACAAACATCCAAAAATGTAATGCTTTCTATAAATATTTTGTTCCACATCACATTTGATTTGCTCAAGAAACATCTGATGAATTTGATGTCCTATCAAATATATAATTTGGGTAAACTGCTGTGTTATATGGGCTCACTACAGAGAAAGCCTTCTAAAAATCAGACTTGACCCACTAAGCCAACTCATGCCTTGTAAACCGTATGCCAGTCTCTCTCGGTAGAGTGATGTCATCGTGGACAGCCCTGGGTGAGAGACTGGAATGTTACAGCCTGTTGATTGAGACAAAGGATTGTGTGTTTTTAACGTGTGGAATGAAGAGACTATGGAAGGGAGACTGTGCACTTGTTTGTGCACGCATACACCTATGTGACCATATGGGGGCTTTGCTGCAACACTGCTGTGTGAAGACTTGTCTCAGTACAGGCCAGATGTGAGCAGGGGAGTGTGTAGACTGTCTGTACATTCACAGCAAACTCACAAAGCTAAATAAGCCTGCTCCTCACCCAGAATCACAGACACACGTCCAGGGGGATGAATACAGTACATAACTGTAGTTAAAGGGTTTATGTTGCTTGTAGCATTAGCCACATTCCCTGGTTTGGGAATGAGTGAAGATGCTGGTATTTGAAATCTTAACACCTCTTTTTCCACTTATGTATGTGTAAGAAGATGATTCAACTGAAAATCCTTTCATTCCTGTAAGAATCTTTGTGATATCCGTTGTGCCTGCAAAACTCCTCCCCTCCGTAATATTTCGGTCCAGAATTTGCCTGGAGTACGTAAAAAAAAAAAGTACTTTTGACGGCGGATTACGGTGAGACTGTATGACTGTGTGCTAGCTTATCTAAAAAGCTGCTGTTGCTAGCAGGCTTTTTCTTCAGTTGCTCATTTAGATTGACATGTGAGTGTGTATAGTTTAAAGGTATGAGATTATAATTTTAAAATATTCTGAATCTGATTCTGCTACTGTTACGTTTCTATCCTTCTGTAAAGAAATGCCTGTCCTTGCTTTAGACACTAGGGCCGTGTGCCAATTTACGGACACTAATTACATAAGTGTAAAAGAGGCATAATAATGGTCACAGTGGATGAGTTCTATGAGCCTCCAGTGAGGGATACTTTATAATTTTAGTTCTAATTTATAAGAGAATAAGCTAAATATGTGATCAAGTAGTTTGTGTTGTTCTTCATCTAAATTCTGGGGTAGATACAAATATGGCAAACATGACAGATGGCTGGTAATTTTGAGAAAAATCAAAGGCTATGGGATTTTTAACTCATTGGAACGCCTCAGTTATCAAAGCTCACAGTGTGTATTTATTTCATGGGATCGAGGTTTGTATGAAAAGTGGGGGAGGTGGTGCAAGTCCTGGGAGTCCCAATGCGTGAGCAACAGAGTTGTTTTCTTAAAAAACTGAATAACAAACCTCTGGCCTTGCTGGTGTTGAGAGGGGCATTTCTGAGGTGACACAGGGGACTCTTAAACAAAGTGATTTATTACTACCCACGGTAGAGGGTAAGAAATGAAAAGTACCCACTCCTAAAAAGTAGGTGTGGGCTGAAGGCTGCAACAGTATGATCATCAAAAACTATGATGAAGGGGGCAGAATAGAACTGATTCTAATGAAACTTTAAATCCAGCAATCTGTTAGCAAGCCCGTTTTGAAGCCAAATAAGTACTGTATACTTTTACTGACACTACTGTGGATATTTTAGAGAGTTATCCAATAGTAAAAGGGCAGCAACCAATACTTTTTAGGTGATAACCATTCTGTAAATATGACAATGATATTTTTAACTGTTGCTTTAAATGCTACGATATGTTCTGCTAAATGCTCTTGTGCTTATTTGGAGCTCCAAATGTCTAATTATTCTTTGAAAGATGAGAATGTTTTGTTGTGCGGCAAAATTATTACAACTTGTTGATTAAAAAGAAAACAAATAATTGCATTACCAACAATCATTAACAATCATGACTCTTGAAAACTCTTGAAACTTTTTTCTATTTTTCTCTTTGTTTATGTTTTTGGAAAAAGAAAGGTCTATTTTTGGGATAGTAACATTTAAACACCAAATTTTAAACCAAATTTATGGCCATCTTTTCAACAATTATTGTTATTGTATTAACAATCATGATTCTTTAAGTACTCTTGAAACTTTTTTCTTTTTAAGGAAGTTATCTCTCATCTTTGGATTTTCACATTTCACATTTAAACTAAAACTGAACCAAATCTTAAACCAAATTTTAAGGCCATCTATTCAACAATTTGTGTAAAAATTAGATAGACCGACTGTCCAGCATTGCCATTCATAAAGCCATGTAGCTAGATAGCTAAAAATTTATTATAGGGATGATTTGTTCAGTGTGCTGGTATGCATTATTCCTGCAAACATGATTTGTGTAGAATACTTGCTCTTGACATAGTTTGAAGTTTCATGGTTTACTGCCCTCCATTGTTCATGTGAGGAGTTAGTTCAGTGTGACCTTTGGGGTCAGAGTGGGAAGGTCAAGGTTCACTGTCCTGGGCAATGGGGCAAAAGTTCAAAATAGTAAAAGCCAAAGAAGAAAGAAGCTGATCACACACTGAAAAGTATTGTATGCATAACCCTGCTTTACTTGTTTCTGCTGAAAGAATCCCCTAGCAGCTGGATACCTATGGGTGACATCATGAGAGGTAAATATTAACTTAGTGTGAGTTCACAATCTGGCAAGAGGGACATAAATATTTTCAGTCATTATTGAGGTAATTGTGCAGTATTGGAATGCTCTTTTTTTTTTAAGCAAGCACTGGTTGCATTGCTGAAAAGTTAGGTAATATATAGCCTGTTCCTCATTCATCTCAGTGACACTGATGGCTTAATCGATCACTAGTATTTTTGAATTCTTTCTGGCAGGTCTAAATTCCACAGCTCTATGTCCCTATGGTCGAGGTGACATGGACACTTTGTTTACTCCTGTTTGCGCTGCAAATTCCAAGATTGCCTCATAGTGAACAGAAAAGGCAGAAGGAATGTGGAAACCCTACAAACTCAGATGCCATAAACTCATCTGAATATGTGACAGGACTCTGGGTTAGCTACTCTGAAACTGTTAAAAACAGATTCTTAACAGTTAGTTACTATGGTGATGTGCTGATTGTCTTTTTTATTACTGTAAAATGTAAACTCACAGCTGTGTAAATATTAAAAAATGCATCTATAGTTGCCATGCTGAACACTAAAGCAGAGACAGTGAGCTACAGGGACTTTGCTTGTCTTATGGTACCACATGCATGCAAAACATTTGGGCACACACAGTTTGAGGAGTGGAGGCCATAGAAAATAATCTGTGCAAGTTGGAGACTAAGAGCAAGAGACAGACAGCAATAAAAGGCAAACTGGACTTAAATGCTATATTAGTTAATGCTTCTCCCCCATTCTGTCTGCCATTTACTTTTTTTGACTATAGATGGATAGCATTTATAGTAGGCCTACAAGCAAACAAGTTTTTTTGTTTTTTGGCGGGGTTGTACAGGCTCTAAGTGGTTCTCCACAGGAACGCTAGGGCAAAAACCCAAATACCTAGTGTAACTCTCATCAGGGGCTCTGGACAGTGTCATGCTTAATACGCATCATAAACTTTCTTAGGGAACAGAGGAGGCATGCCAGCTGGTGGGAAAACAAAGACACTCTGTAGTATGTACTGCTTGCATTTTTGTGTTTGGGTAGGTGCACACAAAATATGTGGGAGTGGGATATCATTTATGTACATTTGTGTTTGTGTTTGGCCTCTGGTTTAATCATGCTTGTTGGCACTAAGTTAGAAATCGTAGTTGGGGATGGAGCCCGTAAGGCAAGGACCTTATTGTGATTGCTGCATTTATTATTGTTTGTTCATTATTATTATTTTTATACTTACGTGTCTTTGAACCCAAATTTCACCCTCTAAACATGCTCAAAAACTCACCAAAATTGGCATGCAAATCAGGTCTGGTGAAGAATTTGATAAAATGTAAAAATTATCCCCAAAGTGCCAAAATGTGTTCTCTATCACCACCTAGAAACACTAAAACGGCCACTACGGCCGTGTTGAATGTCATAGACAGATCAAACCAAAGTCAGTTGTTCGTCTCATCAAGGCCTAAAAATAACTGACTAACACCCCTGACCTGAATCCAACAGGAAGTCCACAATTTACGTTTTAAAACTA
>JAQLOL010000005.1:7734173-7776673 GCA_029783665.1 Naso thynnoides | reverse complement strand
CCACCAGGAGTTCCTGGAATAGGCAAATCAGGTTCGCCAGGACTACCAGGCAAGCCAGGAGGCAACGGCGATACTGGGCCACAAGGAGAAATTGGCCCAAGGGGTGAAGAAGGACCAGCTGGACAGCCAGGGCCTCATGGTCCCCCTGGACCACCTGGCCTGCCAGGAATAGGTAAACCAGGGGTTCAAGGACTACCAGGCCAGCCAGGGCCCAAAGGAGAGCCAGGTCACAAAGGTCTACCAGGACTTCCAGGATTACCAGGACCCAAGGGAGACAAGGGAATGGGCCAGCCAGGACCACCTGGTCACAAAGGGCTCCCAGGACTCCCAGGACCTGCTGGCCCAAGAGGGTTACCTGGTTTCGGAAAACCTGGGTTAAATGGGGCACTGGGGCCACAAGGACCACCAGGAGACAAAGGACATCCTGGAGAGCAAGGACCAGCAGGACCACCTGGTGAAGGAGGACAGCCAGGCCCACCAGGTGTACCCGGTCAAGGAAAGCCAGGTCAAAATGGCCTACCAGGACAGCCAGGCATGCCAGGTGGGAAAGGTTATCCAGGACCACCAGGTTTGCCAGGAAAGCCAGGACTGCCTGGATTTGGCAAACCAGGACTCCCAGGACCAAAGGGTGATAAAGGTATGGGTGGGCAACCTGGATCTCCAGGACCAAAAGGAGATAAGGGCCATGGAGGACTACCTGGTATGCTTGGACCCCCAGGACCAAATGGTCCACCAGGTCCTCCAGGTCCAATGGGACCTCCAGGAGGTTTTGGTGCACCTGGTCCCAAAGGAGAATGTGGAGAAGGAGGACCTAAAGGTCTTGATGGTGCCCAGGGTGAACCTGGTGCTCCAGGGATACCCGGTAAGGATGGTCTGCCAGGAGAGTGTGGGGAGCCAGGACCAAGAGGTCCACCAGGACCAAGTGGCGCCAAAGGAGACAATGGGCACAAAGGTCTACCAGGAACCCCTGGTCCTCCAGGACAACCTGGGCAGAAAGGACAAGGTGGATTACCTGGTGAAGTGGGACCTCAAGGTCCTAAAGGAATCCCTGGAATGGATGGTGCAGCAGGACCATTTGGACCTCCTGGACCTCCAGGGCCAAAAGGAGATAGTGGTTCACCTGGTCCACCAGGCATTGCAGGTGAGGGAAGTCCAGGTCTTACTGGTCCCATGGGTCCCCCAGGGAGAGATGGTTCATCAGGACCTCCAGGACAACCAGGTCAGCCTGGCCCTCCTGGACCACCAGGCCCACCTGGACAAACTGGTCTGTCTCCCGAGATGGTTGGAGTGCTCTCTAATATGGGCCCTGGACTAGATGGTGTTAAGGCTGGTGGTTATGGTAAGAAGGGCAAGTATGGAGGCAATGGGGCAGAGGTAATGGGTGCCAATGGGTTGGAAATGCCAGCATTCACTGCAGTAGCAACTACTCCCTTTCCACCTATAGGCACTCCAGTCATCTTTGACAAGCTCTTGTACAATGGTCGCCAAAACTACAACCCCGATACAGGAATTTTTACCTGTGACATGCCTGGAATTTATTACTTCGCCTACCACATTCACTGCAAAGGAGCTAATGTATGGGTGGCTTTGATGAGGAACAATGAGCCAGTGATGTACACATATGATGAATACAAAAAAGGTTTCCTAGATCAAGCATCAGGGAGTGCAGTATTACCTCTACAAACTGGGGACACTGTGTATATTCAGCTGCCCTCAGATCAGGCTGCAGGACTCTATGCTGGGCAGTATGTGCACTCCTCCTTTTCTGGGTATTTGTTATATCCAATGTAATTCCACAAACCCTAGAGCTTCCGTAAGATCAAAGTGGGAGAATAGTTTTGCAAGGTATAAAACGTATCATAAACCACCTCAGACGGAGCAGTATTTGTAATGTAAAGTCAACAGCTATTGATTCTGCCAGCAGAGACGAGAAGACAAGATAAAATATCCTAAGATTTGGTGTATGAATTTCTACATACAGCCACTATAATTCTGTAGATCCTTATAGCCATGCAATTGAGAGAGCATAAAGTTTTCTTTACAAGCTTGTATAAAAGAAAGTAATTAAGAAATATATTTAAAGAACACGTTAAAGATGAATGCATATATTTTGTCATATACAGGGATTCGAAAACCCTGCAAAAGTCTAATTTGTTGTTAGGTACAAAAATATGAACAGAGCATGTGAAGGTATGCCAAAGATAAAAGAAAAACAAGTTGGGTTACACTGTTGCAACAATGACAGATTTGTTCCTCACCCTCTTTGAAACTGGCAGCTACCCCGTGTGGTAAAGAATGTGAAATACAGAAGAACACAGACATTCTTTTTAGGAGGAAACACAATTTTTTTCTGTTCATACCATTAAAGGAACGCAGTTTTTGTCTCTCTGCTTTTGTATCATAAGCATTTAATTAAAGCAAAAATATATAACTTTGTCTGCAACCTGCAGCTTTGAAAATTTAAACATAATGATGCATGTTAATACATCATACAAAACAACAATTTTAGTAAAACTGCGTCATATTTCACAGAGAAAGTGTTCTCTGGTTTTTCTCTGATGTACTACAAATGCTCTGTCTCTCTGCAGCCTTTTATTTAGTGGAGTTATCCCCAACATCTACCCAGTGCTGCAGCTGCTGCTTTGGTCTACAGGCAGTGTGCATGTTGCTTTCAGGAACCTCTTGAAGGATGTCAGAGGGAAAACCAGAGGACATTTTCTGTGTAAAATACAATTGCTGTTTTGTGCCCCAAATTGACATGCATCGTTTCGTTTCGTTTTTGAAGCTGCGTGTCGCAGTTAAATAACATATCGCTTTAAAATGATCTTTTTAGGATAACAATGCATTAAAAGGTTTGCATTTCAGTGGCTGGTGCATGATTTGAGGTAAATGCACGTCTGGTCATGAAATCTGCAAATGACTCTGTGTTTTGGGGAAGTATGCATCGTATAGGATCCAACACCATCTTTAAATAAAAGAGAATTAAATGAGCAAAATACAGTGGGACCAACCTAAATGACTCCGGCTTCAGGTGTGTGAAGGCCCTAATTGGGACACTTGGTATTGATGGTGAACTGCTGATGGCAATTACATAATACCATGCATGTAAGATGTTTCTGACTGACAATTGCTCCTAAGAGTGAGATTCAAGGAGTAAGAATGTAATATGAATTTTATGTTTCAGTGTTTGCATAAAGGTTGATGGGTGTTGGAAAATAAAGTATTTTTGTGCAAAAATGCAAGTTGCCCTGAACAATGAAAACCACTCAACTGACATCTAAACCAGAAATACCAGAAAGCCCAGAACCTGCTGTGAATATGTGCAGTTGTACAGTTGTAACTACAATATAAAACTTTACAGGGATTTTACTGTGCTCCAATAACTCATATTTTTATAAGAAATGTCAAAGAAATCTCTATACTCTTTGCTTTTCCATAAGCCATACCCATTTCTAGTTGTAACAGCAGAATAATTATATGTAAGAGATTGTCATTCTTGAAAAAAAAATTAATGAAAGACTTCATTAATAAGATTATCAACCAGTCTCTCTGAGATGAGTTTTTCTTTCTCTCTTTCTCTCTTTTTTAAAAAAATCAAGTCCCACAGCATCTTTGTGTGATATGATGTCTTGCTGTTGGATTTGCAGGGAATACAAAATTAATTTGCATTGTATTTGTACTGAATGTGGCAGCAATTCATCACAACATGTCAATAATATAGCAATGCAATGACAGGGACATAGAGCCTGACAACTTCTGATGGAAAAGAAATCAATATTTCTCCTATTTACTATGGTGCTAATATCTTCATTGTAACCAAAAATTGTATGTCTCAGTGTTTTATGTTGTTATTGTTCATATTGTTGTTTTTTTTAAATAAAATTTGTTTACTTAAAACCTGGTGTTGACATCTTTATTTCGAAACAGAAAATAAATCAATCCCATTTTACTAAGGCTTAGGCATAGGCTGACTGTCAAATGAAAATTGCCTATTTAAGTTCACTGATGAAAAATATCAATAGGATATTAAAGTCACACTTGTCCTGATTGAAATAGGCCTATCATTTCTTCATGTTGAGGTAATATGTTTGATAAATGATTAATCTGCCAGTAAGCTGGATACCTACAGCCTACCTAAGGTACTGATATGGTAAGACAATGTGACATGCAAGACACAGATGCTTAGTCATCCTGATGTAATTCAAAGGTGATACAATGTGGAGAATCAGCAGTTCAGCTTTAAAGTATATGGTTCATGATGGTTGAATTAATTGGTTTGGCCAAATATGTCATTTAAAACATCTTTTTGGTTGGTAACTTTGTTGTTGTTGTTTTTTTAATGGAGCCCAGTGAAATCCAGGCATACTATGTCCGCATAATTTGTTTGGGAAAATTGCACTTCTGAAGCAGAATATTAATAAACAAAATAGAAGTGTCTTTTTTTACATAGAAAAGGTCCGTTTTGATTGAAATTATGAATGGGACGTCATTTGTACAGCGGGCTTTATGGGAGATGCTGATGCTGCGGTGGGAGGTCTTTTGGTTGAGGTTGTGCGCATGCGCAGAGCTGTTTACAACATCCATTTGGCACATCTTTTGTTAGTACAAATTCAAACAAGGAGCTTAGCCAAACGTTAAGGAAATACGCCGGGTAAGCATCGTATTCATTGTCTCCAAACAAAATTCTGCATGGTGTAAAATTCGGTTGTTATCGTACAACGACGCTTGCCCTGACATACTGCACCTACACCGTATCAGTTTAGAAGTAATACTGAATTAGTTTAGCTTGCAACAGCAGCTAGCACGCTAGCTTGTCGGTAAAACAGCCCAACTGATCTGCCTGAAATTGGTCATTTTCAATTCAAGTACTTGTTATTCCCTTCATATCAGAATTTGATAACGATCAAGCTTATTGTGGTTGATTTTATGTGATTAAATTCTTTTTTTCTCCTCTGATAGCATCTTTTTGTCTTGTAAATAAACATCTTTCAATATCTTATATTATTGTTTGCAATTCCTGCTACACAAGCAGTTTTGAGACATCATTATGGCTTAGAAAATTGTTTCGGGCACTTATCACTATTTTTGTACATACAGTATAATAGACCAAGTGTTTAAATCAGTAAAGTTACTGAAGCTTACAGTTCTTGTTAGGCTTATAGATTGGGATTTTTTTAAAGACGTGATTTTTTTATTTAAAAAAAAATTAAGAAAAAAGAATAAAAGGATTTGTTTTGTCGTCAGTGGGTTTCTCTCAGCATGACATCACGTGTTGGCCCAAGAGCTGCTGGTACCAATGGAAGTGACTTCAAACACAGAGAGAGAGTGGCCCCACATTACCAAATGAGGCAAGTAGCTTTTATCCATTCTTGGCAATAGTCAGATATTTCTGTACAGCAAGGACAACAACAAAAACACCTCACTTATCTGTCATGTTTTACAGTGCTTCCCTGAAGTCAGAGGTACGGAAGTTAAACCTGGTCCACCTTCTCATCTGGCTGCTGGTAGCGGCACAGGTGACTGTCAGCCATTTTAACCTAGTGTCACATGACACAGTGTCCATGCCGTACCAGTGGGAGTACCCCTATCTCCTCAGCGTCCTACCTCTCCTGTGTAGCAGCCTTTCACTTCCAAAGAACAATATCAGTTACTTGGTCTTATCAATGATCAGTGCCGGGCTGTTCTCTGTGGCACCCCTCATTTATGGTGGGATGGAGATGTTTCCTGTAGCACAGCAGCTCTATCGCCATGGAAAGGCCTACCGCTTCATTTTTGGCTTCTCAGCAGTGACTGTTATGTATCTCATCATGGTGGCTGCTATTCAAGTTCACGCCTGGCAGTTATATTACATGAAAAAGCTGTTAGACTCATGGTTCAACACCACTCAGGAGAAGAAGAAGAAATAAAGGAGAGAATAGAGCTGTTACTTGGGAAAATTGTTATATTTTAATTTATACATTAGTTATGAGTTTTAATCATGTCTTTATATATATACAGTCATCATTATCGTGTAAAATCATTTGTTAGACAGTAGCGTTCTTTGAGACATAGATATGAAATAGAGTTGGATGGACAGTTTATTCAGGAACTTGTTTATTTTAAGTGGATGACTGGATAAGTGTCTAGCACCTACAGTTAGGCATCAAAGCAACATCCATAAACATGCATTCAATCACTTTGCACTCTCTTCATCATTGAGAGTAGATAGCAGTTTTTCACCAGAGTAATAGTGTAAATAATTGTGACCTGTGACAATAAAGGGGTAGAAACACGCACATCCAAGCTACTTAGCCGAGGTGCTGGACCAGACTGATAAAACGCAAAAAGAAGAAATAAAGTCCACACTCCCATATTTGCTCCAACGAGTATTTATTACCCACACAGGTGACATTTCGGAGCCCTTCTTCAGACCTCTTTTACCAGGACCTCATTGTCATTCCAAAAATACTGCCATTTTGTGAACATGTGGAGGTGTTCATATTTACAAAAGTACATCACTTTGTATGTCAGTGTATTAACTTACCCATTTTGTTCAGAAATTGCTATTTTAATGTAATAAAGAAATGAGGGCTTTCCTTTTCTGTAGGTGTGCTGATGTCCCATTCATCAAGTCTACCTCTTAGATTTTTTTCCTTCTGTTTGGGTTAGTCATTTAAAAAAGAAGGGTAATCACATTAGCTCTGTAATGTTTTAATGTGTTCATCCTCATTCTGCATCAAAAAAAGCCTGTGAATATGAACAAATACACATTGTAAACTAAAGAATAAAATGAAATGTATTTAACTTGTTACAATTGCTGTTTGTTTCTTAGAATTAGACGAGTCAATCATAACGCACTTTGTCCCAGATGCTCTGCGGCTGCGCACAATGAATGCCACGTACTGTTTGACGTTTGCAGTTAGGAGAGCACTTCCTGATGCTGGCACCCGGGTCCAGCTAGGCTAGCTAACTGATTTAATTTTCACAGTTTTAGGAAACCTGTGAAATACAGCGTGGTCAAGTCGTCTGATTCAGGTAAAACACTGTATTTTATTCGCGTTCCATCTATAGCACGATTCCGTTTCGGACGCAGCAGTTTGTGTGCTCTCCTTCTTTGAGTAACGTTAGTATGTTGCTGTCTAGCAAGCTAAGCAGTTAGCTTGCTAGCTAACAAACTAAGGAGCTAGACAACGCTAGCTTACCCGAACAGGTGTCGACACTGATTCGTAGGAAGTTAACGTTACATACAAAACCACTTCCTAATTTCCTCTGACTTTAAGGAGGGCAGAGTCTATCTCTAAGTTAAAAATTATGCTGACTTACCGAGCTAGGGGTGCCCAACGTTACTTAAAGTAACATTAACGTTAGCTATTCCAAGTTACACAGGAAATGGCTTTTTGCCGACTGCTGTAAAATTAAACTAAAGACTATTTCACTCAGTGTAATTGAAATATAAAACAAAAAAACCCCCACATTATTGCTTTGTACTCTGCATGCATGATATATAATTTAACGTTACTGTCATTGATACAGCATTGATGGAACGGCCTAGCAAACGTTGGCAGTCACTAGAATGGTGTTTATGGGCCATTGACAGATGACTGCTATTGAGCTTCTTACATTAACGTAACGTTATCGGTGTAAACTGGACTCGTCGTTTGACAATGACAGTTAATGTCGAGGTACTAGACCGTAAATATTCATAAGATAGAGTCAATCTCACTAGAAACTAGTTTGTTTTATCTCCATTGTTGCTACATGACGTTTACTGTAAGTTAACCTTCTGCTAAACGTTAGCTACCACACAATCCTTAGCATCCGGCCAATTATTCATCTGGCTAGGACAGTCAAAGCCGTAGCTTTTCTGCTATTAAATTCACTGCTGTGTATTGTCGAGTCTTAAAGATCAGCACGTAACGCTGATCGGTAATCCAGCTTGTAGTTCCCTTACATATGATCAATCAGAGACTATAGACGCTAGCTTGTCCCAGTTAACGTAACTAGTCATTAAGATGTAGCTGCAGATCTATGATTATTTGCCAAACAAAATCTGGGGCTTTACCTGTCTAACACGCAAATGATCAAATTATATATGTCTGTCAACCTACTAAACACAGTTGAAGGCTTTAAATCTCTTATCAAAATGGTTGGTATTTTGGGTCAAAGTCTAAAAGGAGTTCTGTAATAGCATAGAATTGTTGCTGCCACCTCACTGGGTGATGTTTGACCCTTAGACTCTGCAGTTCAGGTGAAATTGAATGACATTGTTGTATGCCACATTGACACAGTCTTGATTAGATTTTAGGATATAATGAGTACAAACCCTGCAGGGAGATAGCCTCATTGTTAAAGGGTGAGGGATGCTTCACATTTTTAGCAAAGAGAAGCTTTACAGTTTTTGTAATTGTCATAGTGGTTTTGTACATAAGAGCTTTTTACTGTAATAATCAGTATGATCAAATTTATTTCAGTGCAGCATTTGATAATTTGTCATACTTAAGAGCTTAAATTTCAGTAGGTCCTAATTAGCATTGAGAAAGAGAAAGGAAAGCAGAGACAGCGGGCACATTGATCAGTCAGTCTTTAAAAGTACCTTTCCTTTGATTCTGTTAAGTGGTGGGAGCAGAAGTGGTCGGACGGCACCATGAACGGCCAGCTGGACCTGAGCGGGAAGCTGATCATCAAAGCCCAGCTGGGCGATGACATCAGACGTATTCCGATCCATAATGAAGACATTACTTACGATGAGCTAGTGCTGATGATGCAGCGTGTCTTCAGAGGAAAGCTGCAAAGTAATGACGAGGTCACCATCAAATACAAGGATGAAGGTGAGTCAGGACACAGGCCCTCCCTTGACCCTGAAGTGGCCTTCACATGAGAAGATCTTTGCTCACTCCCAGGTAGGGCGCAGAGAGCAGGTACAGCGGAGGCTCAGAGCTAGTCATGTTGCTTAGCAACAGCAATGCTGGTTGTCAACCTGGAAAATGGAAGAAAAGGAGAGAGAGAAGGACAAAGAGTTTGTTAGCCATGTATTTAAATTTGTCTCAAAAGAAGGCTCTTGCACCTGCCATTATAATCAGACGGCGGTGGCAAAAACAACCTAAAAGACTTTGGGTGCATGAAATATTGATATGCCGCTCCAAAAAAGGAGAATTCAATTTGGTCAGTGAGATGCAGATTTTTCTTCCATCTTTCTCTCTCTCCTCTCCTTGTATGTTTCGTCTCAAGGTCATCTATGGCCACGTCACATACAGCTGGTATGTCATTGGTTGCGCTTTGAAAGGTCAGCGGCAAACTACGTCAGAGTTCAAATTATTGGAACATTTAATAATTTGAAATAATTTCATCTTTGACCGCAGCAGGGGGAATTCTGAGGGGTGTGCCACGCCATGGGTAGCACTGCCGCTTAGTCAGGCACTGCTGCCCTCTCCATAGGAAAACAACAAGATAGCCAGCACAAAGCAGTTTTACCGCTGACCGTGTGTCGAGGCCTTACCCCAACTGGTCTCAAGGGTCAAATTGTGAATGATGACAGAAGTTGTAGCTTATTATGATGATACTAATCACTGACAAGGTCATTTGACCATTCAATACCAACAAAGGAATGCAATTGTAACGTTTGTTGGTATTGGGGATGCACGATAATTGTCGGCCCAATGCTGCAAAATATGATATCATTTTTTGTACAGATAATTAAGTTTTCCTTTCATTAACTTGGGTTGCGTGGGCTTCCATTGACGGGTTAGTGTGCTGTTGTAGCATTTTTGACATAAAATTACTGCACCTGTGGAGCCACGCAGAAAAAAAATCATAATCATGCATCCCTAATTGGTTTATAAATGTATTTCTTTGGTAGAGATAATTTTTTTCATAGGGAATCATCTGAGCTCTCTTTTCCTTTTTTTCTAGATGATGACCTCATTACCATCTTTGACAGCTCCGACCTCTCCTTCGCCATACAGTGCAGTAGAATACTCAAACTGACTTTGTTTGGTAAGATATTAAAGTATTTCTTTTCTGTTGCCTCTCTGTAGATATACACAATCATGCAAATAAATTCTGCCTGAAGGAAACCTCACTCTAAGCCTGGAAATGTCTCTTTTAAATCATGTGATTTGATCAGCATGTTGAAATGTAGAACTAGATGTCTCACATCAGCTGTTTCACCGACCAGTCACTGGAGGGCAGTCCAGCCTTTGTTTCACACAACAAGACTGCTGTTCTCCCCAGCTGACAAGTTGTCTGCACTCCCTTCTTACTAATATGGGGAGGAATGGCAATGCGTGGCGTAGTACTGTTTCAGCAGGCAAACAAAGTGACAGTCAGTGTTCATAAAGGCTTTTGTGCTGGTTATACTGGTTCCTAATCTTAATTTTAAATATTTGTCTGCCCTGCTGAAACCATAGTTCTGCAATATCCCTCTGGCTATTTGACTTCACGTGTAGACCATAGACGCATCAATTACATTTTACCAACAACCAGTTAGCCTCACCCAAACGTTACAGGTTGAGGCCTGATTTGGTTCATTTTGACAATCATGGCAAAAAATACACACCCATGTTAGGCCATAAAAGTCACATAATCAGAATCTGTAAATGTAGAAATGCAGCTCGGTGTTTTCACCGATTATATCTCTTGGCAGGCCATTACTACGTTATTTGTGATTTTGTCTATGAATTGTTCTATTTCCTGTAAATGTTATTAATTTAAAGACAGGACTTTATCCCAATGTTTAGCTGTTAGGAGCTTTCTCCCTTCTGCCTGGAAATTAAGATGTGGTGCAGATTTTAGTATGGGAATATCAGCAAAAATGAAAGCAAATCTGTAGGATATTAAGTCCTCAGAATATCACTATCAGCCAGGAACATGGTTCAAAACCATTGCACCATGGACTTTCATCTTACAAATGTAACATTTGAAATTTGGAATGACTCACACAGTTTGAAATAGTCACTCACTCTATTCTTAAATCTGTAATGACCACTTGGTGGTGTACTGTGCTCTACACTCAGTCAGTCTGTCCTCATGTTGCTATTATTAGTTAGGAAACTTTTAAAAAAAAAAAAAAAAACAATACTTCCTCATAATCAAATCCAAGTCCTCGCTCATCATTGTGTCTTGACTGCACATGGAACTGAAATTCGTCAACATATGTTGAGATTCAAAATGAGTAAGACAAGCTGGAAACTCTGGACAGCCCATGTCTCAGTGAAGAGCCGTGTGACTCTGTGCAGCTCTGTTCAGCATTATCAGCCCTAACCCGTGTGAGAGAAAAGAATGTCTGGCAATCTTCATTCTTGCAGTTGGTCTTTTGAAATGGAAATTTCACTCCTGAAGACAAATTTGTAGCAGGAAAATAACTGTCAAAAAGAAGGTAGAATGACCCATATGATGCATGTCACAAAGGGTCAAATATTGTAAAGAATTTTCTCCTGTGTTTCCTGCAAATTGACAGAGCAATAAAGGAACTGTTAGTTTGATGGATGATATTATTTTATCAAGCAGTCCTGATAAACCAGCAACATTTTACCCAGCATTCCGAGGCTCCATTGTTAGCTAAATGCCAAGCTGTCAGGGTGTGACGATGAAGCTCTCAGTCCCTCATTCAGTCTGACTACTATTCTGATCATCTTTGTTGATTCCACCATGTGATAGCTGATCCCTGTAATCTCAGGTATTCAGAGTTCAGAGCCAGCAGAATTGGGACAGATCGTTATTCATAATGAACACGTTTAGTGTGGATTTAACGGCTGCTGCAGAGCAATGACTGCACATTTCAAGATTTTTGGTCTTTGTTTCTTTTAGTTTGGCAAAGTTTATCAGTATAGTTCTGTTTGGTGCAAATGGCCTTAATGACCTCATAATTTACCAGTGAAGAAATCTAGTCTAATAAAGTAGAATAAGTATGATTTGCCCATACACCTTGCCTCAATGTAACGCTCATATGTCTTTTGTGGTGGCAGAGCATTGATTTTCCTGCTCATTTTCAGTTTGGTTTACCATCTGCTGGGCTGCCGACAAATTACTGTACAGTCTAATGCAGACTTTCCTGAGAGCTGTAAATCAAATCTTGACTAGGCATTATGTCATCAAGCAGTTCAAATAAATTTAAAAAAACATTGGTTTAAGTGGGAAATGACCAGAAATAATGGCATCTAGATTCAGTAGTGTATAAAAAGGCCCCATTAATAAAGACATGGACCGTGTGGTCTCCTGTAAAAGCCATCAGGAGTCATGTTCAAATCATCACCCTCATGGAGGGCTAATAAATAAAAGGAGATGGCTGTTCAGAGACGGAGAGATGTTTGACTTTGCTTAATCATATTCCTTCAGAAAATAACAAGAATTTGTCTCAATCAGCTCCCCTGTGTCTTGTATTTATTCACAGTGAATGGTCAGCCGCGGCCTTTGGAGTCTAGTCAGGTGAAGTACCTGCGGAGGGAGCTCATTGAGCTCAGGAATAAAGTCAACAACCTCTTGGACAGCCTGGAGCCTCCCACAGAGCCTGGTCTAGCTGCTACAGCACCAGACAGCGGTAAGCATGTGCAGACACATGCAGCCACATACATGTTAGAGTGAGACCCCCAAACCAGCTGATAGTAGCTGATTACAGATATATCTGTATCCATATGTGTCTGACATACCTATACCAGTATGTGCACTTCATCTCTAACAAGACTTGCAGTACAAAATTGCCAACTAAACAGATCTTTTCCAAGGCGTGATAGATGTCAGCTCGACTCCACTTAACTCATTCTTCTTTCACTGTGTCATTCTTTCACTGTGCTGTCAGGAACTATCAGGATCACAGGACATCCTGCACACACCTAGCATGTTTAAATAACCAAGCTAACAGTAACCTAGTCTGCAATTTTTTTTTTTTTACTTACACAACCCAAGTAAAGAAGCTTAGCCACAACTGAGGGTGGCATGCACTATCCCTTCAATTTCCTCTGTAATAAGGCTGTATTCAGACCAAATCAGGTGATCTGGTGAAACGCTGCAGGGTTGTCTTGACAGTGGGAGTTTTACTTAATTAACCTAACAGGACCCATTGTTTCATGTGAAGTTGCAAAACGCTGCAGCAGCGTCAGTTAGGGCTGCTTTTTTTGTGTGTGTGTGCCACAGCTGGCTAAATGTTTTTTCGGGCAGCCGCTGCACCTCAGACAGCCACAGCCAAAACAGACTAGCCCTATTCAAATGAATGAGAAAACTTGCATTTTTGCCAAATCACCTTTTTTGGTCTGAATTCAGCTTAAGTGCAGTGTAGTTGCTATGTGTGCGTAGTGAGTCTTTGGTTTAGTGCCTGAGAGAGGAAGCGGCGAGGGTAAGTGGCTGCAAGCTAGGGGTGTAAGAATGCATCATTTTGTATTGAACCTGGTGATTGAACTAGTAGACCAGCCTGTTTCCTTTAACTCTTGAAATTGTGATACTACTCTGGACTTTCCAAAGTGCATGGATTAAACTCTGATAGTGAAACAAGTCATTTTGCAGAATGACGCCCAGAAAAAATCATTAACTGTTTAGTCACAGACTAAAAAAACAACAGGGAGAGAATAGCTGCACACAGGAAGTCACAGATACAGCTGCAAATCCATTCAGTTTTCAAAATAAAACACCCTGTGCAGATGTTTTTGTTTTCTAAATCATCTACAGTGAGCTATGGACATATGCACATGTCAACAGTGTTTCTCACTTGTAAATAAACATGGAAAAGGAGGATGATGCTGTGGTGAAATTTTTGTACCAAACTCCTACTGAACTGACCGTGTACCGTTACACCCATACCACGAGCTAAGTAGAGGAGCTTAGCAGTGAAATTTTCAGTTTGGCTGTAAATGTTCAATATAGGTTTTAGTTTGTCAGCTTCTTAAGATCAAAGTCATGCTCCCGCGTTGTTTCCCAACTGCTGGTAATGTGAAGGCAGTGCAGCATCGCCGTGATGATTAGTTAGAAATCCTGCCTGCACTAAGGGAGCACTATTCACTGTGAAAAACAAAGTAGAGAATCTGAAAATAAAGACAGAGTGAGTCAAGTCTAGCTTTACCATGTGGTGGAAAAGACCTATAATTCTGAAGCCGTTTAGAACCTGTGTCAACAATACATGATTTGTCCACCAGAGAGCACTACGACAATAATTTTTAAGCTGTAAACTGTACCTTGGTCACACCTCGTAGCTAAATAATCCAAGGGATCCTCATGAAAATTGTTTATGTTATGTGCTTTTGTTAAAACTACTATGCTGTTATTATCCAACAAATGTATATGTATTGTAGACAAAATAATCTTCTTAACATATACCACAGATAACAGCATATATTTGCTTTCTCTCTCTCTTTCTCTTTGTCTCCTTTTCCATGTTTTATTGTAAGATCACAACTTTGTCTCAGATCTGTTAATCTCTCTAATGGAAATCACGCGGCCTAGTTAACAAATAACACTTGTTCACATTCCACATGCTTGCTGCCAGAATTGTAATATCTCCACCCACAGAGACACTGGCACCAGACTGAGACAGTTTATTTGGGTCAGCCATGGTTGGATAAATTGTTTTATTTTATTTTTTTCATTTGAGGATTTGTCTGGAATTACACACGACATTTGTAGGTTTTATTACATACTGGTTCCAGTTTGATTGTGGCCCTCACACCCAAACACATACCCACATCTCGAGGTCCAAGACACCTTTTCCTTGTAATCATAACTATGCCCAAAGCATTTAGGTTTGGAACATATGCTGTCATTACAGTTGTAGTAGTAGTGGTAGTAGACTGCTGTATTAAAACTTGGGCCGGATGATATAGCAAAAATCAAATATGATGTTTTTGACCAAAGGCCAAAAGGAAAGACAGTTGGTGCAGCAACAAAATATTAACACATTAAAATTTTGATGCAACAATCATCAGTAATGTGTATATGTTGACTAAGTGGTTAAAGGCAAATAGAGCAGCTAGAGCAGTTTGGTAAACTCAAAATTACATCATTTTATTCCAATGGAGGAATAGACAACACTTGTGCCTAATTACAAGAGAATTTTTTGTTAGGTTCAGGGATGAACATGTGGTTTGTAGTCTGCAATCAAGCGTCACGCTGAGACAAACAGGATTTTTTTTTTTATGCAGGAGTATAATAAAGGTCTTTTACGAGGCTTAAGCAGTGTTTTTGAGCACTCAAAACTTCATCCACCTTGTGCTACATGTTTGTGTTAATGGTGTAACAACGTATCTCTTTTTGTACTCAACTTGAACTCACGTAAAACGCAGATTACAGAGAAAAGTTAAACAAAACCAGAATGCCATGAACAAGTTTTGTTCACCAATAATAGATTTACAAGGCTTTCCTAAGCAGGCACATCTAGTAATATCCTGTATACAATCATATGTTTCACAAAGTGGTGAATTCTTGCTTGTGAATGATTAAGCCTTTCTTACCACATAATGATATTGTAAGCTGTTACCAGTGAACCTGTTTATCTGTGGAATGTTTCAAACAGATGTTTTTTTTAAGCATTCAGCAACTTCCCCAGTCTTTTGTTGCTCCTGTTCCAAATTGTTTAAAACATAAAGCTGGCATGAAATTCAGAATAAACATATATTCACAAAAAAGTTTATGAGGTAAAATATTAACTTCATTGCCTTCTCACTGTTTTCAGTTGGGTTTTTGCCCCAAAAAATTAGCAACTCACCACATTTATATTTACACAGCGTCTCAATTTTTTTAAGACTGTACATTCTTTGTAATTTTGCCATATGTTGCCTTTGTCTCTGCTGCCTCGTAAACATTTCTGTACCTGTGTTTAAAGAAACAGTCGATGGGCGTGAAGGCAAAGTGGTGGCAGCCGACCCCACAGTGAAGCAGGCCACTCCAGTCAGTGCAGCCAGCATGTCAGCCTTCGACCCGTTAAAGAACCAGGATGAGGTCAACAAGAATGTCATCTCTGCTTTTGGCCTGAGCGAGGACCAGGCCCCAGGTACTGCACACTATCCAACTGTTAAAAAAGAAGACGCTAAGTGTTTATTTGTTTCAGTGTAAAGCTGTCATTTAAAAAGATGTTTATGTTTGTTTCAATGTGTGCTGTATGAGTAGCACCCCCAGCTGTTGCGCCAGAAGAGCGCTCAGGAACCCCTGACAGCATTGCCTCCTCCTCGTCTGCAGCCCCTCAGCCAGGGGTGCCCCCCCAACAACAGGCTCCCTATCCTGGAGTACAGCAGGGACCTCCAGCTGGCATAGATGGTGAGACATGCATCCCCCGAAATACACACAAGCTATTTTTAATGAAGCGTAATTAGTCAATACACAAAAGTCTGAGGCAGATTCATGTCTTTGTTAGCAAGACATCACAATAGTGTTCAATGACACCAGGGAGTCAGAGACCCTGCATGATGGGCACTTAAGCAATTACACGTTCTTTTCAGTGGTGCTGTTACATTGGGTGTTTTCCCAAAATTAACACCAACACAGCCTCATAAAAACATCACTCCCTTTGTAGTGAGCCAGTGTCTGTCGTGCTGCTCAAAACTACAAATCTAAGTGCTTTTGTTTTTCCAAAGAGAAGCTTCTGCTGGTCTTTCAAACTCTCCTGGTGAATTTTAGCTGGTATTATCCGATTTAAAGGCCAGCTAGTTAATCTTTAGAACATTCTGCATTAGTAGTATTGGTTTCTAACAGTAACAGTAACTAGGGAGTAACTAGGGCTGTTACAATAACCGCAAAAATGAATTACTGCGATATTAACAAGCCAGCCACGGAACATAGTAGACCACTGTCATAACCGCATGTGATGTCACCTCACCACACTCCATGTTCAGACAGAAACAATGGCAACTGCTCTGATACAAAACAGGTATATAAATCTCCTAGATAATACACGTGCACATATCTATGCATAAATCCAATGTTACTTTGAGCTTTCAGCCAAATCACGGCTCCACTTCTCCCAAGCACGTTATGTTTTCAGTCAAATAGCGATGCACGAGTAGGAGGATAACAATAACAACAATGGTGGACTACCGAGCTGTGTTTGTGCTGCTGACTCTACTGAGTTTACTAACACCCCTCCAGCAAAATGTAATTTGTTGCACCACTGAACTCTAAGAGTCGATCAAAATAAGCCTGCTAACTTATAACGTTAGCTACTTAACTCCATTCCAGCAACACCACAGTGACAAGAACAGGGACTTTGGGAATTTTTTTTGTTTGTGATGGTAATAGAGGATGTGGAATAAAACCGCATACCGTGTTACTGAGCCACCCCCAGTCACCACGGTCAGATTTTCTTCACTGCAACAGACCTAATATTAACAGTGCACCACCCAGACAGATATGTTACTCCACTCTAAAGTTTTTGCCATAACTCATAAGTTAATCTGTGTTCTAATAATTTTTCTAATATATAGATTTATGTAGAATAAATGTGTTTAAAATTATCTTTTTTTATCTGAATCCAAAAATGGTTAGAAGGCCAAAAATATATGCACACACAAAAATGTACCAAGTCAGACTAAACAACCCGATTCCTAGACGTCTGACCTGTAAAAAAGTCCCAACTAGTAGACTTCCAAACACAGTGCTGCCGAAAAAACTAAGGAACACTTATGAAATCATTAACACTCTGATCTGCAATTTTTATTATGTTGAGTGCAGGCCTCTCTTAACCGTGGTCGTGCTCATACAGTGTTTTACTTACACGTAAGCCTGTTATGTAAAATGACACCCTTTGGTTTTCTGCTTATCTGTGACTAAAGGATTTACTGTGCAGACACAGAAACTGTCAGTGTAATCCCGCTGTACGTGGGATGTAATTTGATGCCACATTTGTCTGCGCCCATGCTGAAAACAATGATAATGTAATTTCCTATAAACACAACAGACTAGGATCAAAGAATGCTCCAGACATTAAACACTAAACACTACACTACCATTGTTTAGTGAACTCTGTTGGTTAAATTTCAACTGCTTTTTATTTTTAGATTACAAACAGTGTTACTGTCATCCTGTCAGCTCAGGAGTTCTGGTGATGAAGTGGTTGAAAATTGTTTTGAACAAGTAAAGAAAACTCAAAGAAACCAAATGCTTTCAGTTAGATAGAACCAATGCCAGACTGGAATAACATACAGCATCTTTCTCTACTCATTTATATTCACTGAAGTTTGCTGTTTAAGTATTTTAAATATGCTGACTTTACTGTAAGCAAATGCTTGTTTCTTGTTTCTGGGAGTCAGATCCATTCTGCTGTTGAAGCAGTAAGTCTCATTAAATCAGAAAAGTTTCCTGAGTCACTGTGGAATCCTAATCAACACTGTGTAAACAAGAGTATCCATGGAAGTTAAAGTTTATCTTACTTAGCAGAGGCCTTCACACAGCTTTTCCCAGCCTAAAATTTTTATCATGCACGTGTTGGACCCAGACCCAAAGCCCAAATAAAGATAAATGAACAAAGGATGAGGCAGAATTTTGGCAGAAACATGTAAGATTTATTTCGCTCATTTTTCTCATTACAGTATCCCTCTGTAATCCACCTCAGTGGAGGAAAAGCTCTTCAATGCTTTTATGTCCATTTCTTCTATCAAAAGTAACTCAGTTAACGTTATGGAATTCCCTGGCTCGTTTCTCCTTTTGTTGTGCAAAAAAAAAAAAAGCCTGGGCAGGTGCAGCTACAGAGGTGCATGTCATATTGTGTATCACATTGCTGTTAGTGGACTGGGGTGTGTTTGTAGCTTGAGGTTTGGCCTAGCTGAAGGAGGGGACCACTGGAGCAAAAGAGAGACTAAAGATCTACACACATGTGGTATGAATACTTCTATTTAACTGGTAGTTTGTGGTTTTGGCTGGGCGTTTCAGGGCCTATCCAAAGGGCTCAGAGAGAGTTCAGTTTATTCAGACGGAAGACCTATTGAGTCAAGTTAACCATCATTGCACACAAACAGCCAGCTCAACTGCAAGACGGTCATGGTTCTCTCTTGTCATGCAGTAACATAAGAGCTAGAAAAACAGCCTTTCTTGTGTAATTAGTCACCAGGACCTTCAGTATTTGGATCATGTAGTTCATGAAAAGTATGTGTGTTACATTAAGAAGGCTTCAATTGTTATTTCAGCTCTTCAGACATATAATTCATCAACATGTATATAAATATGTAGAAATACCAGCACACACTAGATACAGGTTATGTAGGATTCCATAAGGCTGAAAACAGAAGTAGCGAACTACGCGTTCCCATGTTGCTTCATCAGATTCGCTTTACTTGTAAAGTAAATACTGGTATTTTTATATTTTCATCTATGTAAGTCACTACTGGTCATATGTGATTTATTTTGCACCAGCTGGCCCCTAGAAGAAACACCGCTATGCACCGGGGTCTTCCAGTTTTATTTATATAAATATACAAGTATCTGATCGGACTCTATATTGACAGATATCCCTTATCAGTGGAATCAGATTGATTTTTGGGCCAAAACAACTTTTATGCCCTACGTTTAACTCTGACCTACCTGTGAAAGGGGACAAGAATTTTTACATACATTCCGAGCTCTTTGTTGATCTTGTCTAATAATTTTTCAGCAGGCTGTGAGACTCTGAAAGAAATAGTTCATGCTTTCTTTGCATACACACAAAGACAAAACTAGATCCTGATCAGCTTCCTCTCTTTCTCCTCACGTTATTTGTGTCTCTGGTTGCAATGAGTCTGTTTGTCACCATGGCATGCTCAGGGCAAACAAGAACAGCCAGTCTAAACTAATAAATGAGATTGGATGCCAAGTGAACATGTGTGGCCTTTTTAAATGTAGCCTCAAAATCCCTTTTAACACAAGATTTAGTTACTTGTTACCATAAGAATGCTGCTAACAAGATTCATAAGAAGATGGTAAAAGATTTGAGCCTATTGTCTATCAGATGTGGACAAGCCTTCGGCAGTAATTTACATCTGTGCAAGATAGAAAGAAGGAGACTGTAAACACGTGCTGTAGCAACAACTCAAACATTAGCTTGAAGCATTTATCAGATTGGCAGATGTGTGTTTGGTGTGAAATGTTTATTTAAATTAAAAATAGGACCCAGTTCTCAGAACTCCATCTTGAGGCATGCTTAGAGGTCAGCAGAACTACAGCCAAGTGCTCCTTTTTTCCAGTGAACATCATTTTCCCAACTTGGGTTTGTTTTTCCCTTGAAGCAGTGCAGTAAGCCCCTGGTCATTCTGTGTCTCGTGAGCGGTTAACCGATTCGTAGCCGACCTCATGGCTACACTGCAGTGAAATGAACTGCCTGGCCAAAGTGGTCTAACAGCCACGCATCCCTCCATCACTCTTACATAACACTCATGATGAATTACAGACTGGGGAGAACCTGAGAAGAGGCCAGTTTAACGCACATGCCTTTTCACACAACAAAGACCATGGTGGTCATGTTGAAGGTGCCATCAGTGATATAACAGATGGCTGCCACGCCACTTCAGTGCTTTTAAAAAGACACTGAAGAGCTACATTGTTTCTAGCTAAATATTCAGATGTCAAATATCTCTTAGACCAATGTATGTAGTCTAATATGACTATTTCTGGGTACATCAAGGTTCTCTGACAGTTCAGTCTCTTTTCAGCTTTGCTTTATTCAGATTTTGAAAAATCAAATAACACAATATCAATCCTCACACAGTGGAAAATAAGCACCAGTTTTACTGGTTTGCTGAACATTCAGGCATTCAAAGTAAAACTTGATGAGCAAAATTAAAACAAGGACAAATAAGTTTCTGTGTTTCTAAAACATAAAAAGATGTACCATGACATCTCTGTCAAGCAAGGTAACGCCGATCGAGTGTCATGCTGCTCAGATGTTGTTAATAAGTGTAGCATGATGTGCCAGGCTTCCTCGGGTATTCACACGCCTTTAGTTGTTTTTTCAAGGGACATCATTGAGATGATGAAGTTTGGTGACGGTCTTTCACATGTGTAAATACACAGTGTGGGCAGGTGAAGTCACTTAATAAAAGTATAAGAGGAAGTCGCTGTCTGCAAACAGAGACAAGTCTAGAGGACAACTCCTTGTTTAAATGCCCAGGTTTACTTGAGTCACACATGTCAGCCTCAGGTTGGCATGATTTGTGTTTATGTCTGCATGGATTTGCAAGCTGCTTCCTGGCTCCGGCCAAGTCTTACTGTAAACTGCTGTAGACTGTTATCTGTGGGCAGTCGGCTTTTTGAATCGAATGCTTGTACCAAAGCAGTTGCATGTGTTTTCATTAAGGCAGTCATTTGTTATTCTGTCCAGATGCACATGTGTTCTGTGTTTTGATGGTAGAGATTCCATTTGGACATATTTTCTTTATGCATCTCAGATAGCTATCTGATTGGGTTTTTTATTGTTGTTTTTTTTTTTTAATTTACAAAAAACAAACAAAAACCTTTCAGATATTCTGGTCATATATTAAAAAGCTGTAAATGCATCTCTTCATGGAATGTACGCATCTTTACTCCTTCCAACTGTAACTACGTCAATAAGTTTGTGGAAGTAGAATTTATTTTGTCCTGCACATGGCCTGGGAAAATGAAACATTACAATATTGTCCCTGATCTTGCAAACAGAAATGCATTTGTGTTGTTTAAATGTGTATTTATGTGCAAATTTATTAAATCACATATGGATTTAGTGTGTGAGGCCATATGTCTCATGGAGAGTGGCTCATATTTGGCTTATCTTATTTTTGTGTTTCTTTTGTACTAACAATGCTTGCTTCTGTTTCTACAGGTCAGGTGTATCAGCAGTACCAGGCTCCAGGTGGATACCCGCCTCAGCAACCAGGCGCCCCACCGCAGCAGCAGCAGCAGTATGGTATGCAGTATGCTGGTAAGATTAAAAATAGACAAGATTCAAAGAGAAAAAAGGTAGCTTCTGTGTTTTGAAGTAAGGTGCATCTCCTCCCCCTCTACACCCTCCCTTCCTATATCTGTCTGCAGGATACAGCTCCCAGCCTGGAGCCCCTCAGCCTGGCCCACCACAGCCACAGCAGCAGCAGTTTCAGAGCTACGTGCCTCCCTCCTCCCAGGCTCCAGCCCCCGGTCCAGCACCAGCTCCGGGCTTCCAGGGTGGCCAGCAGCCACCTCATCCATCTCAGGGAGCCCAACAGTATCCACCTGGAACCTTCCCTCCCCAAAACTATACCTCCCAGGCTTCCCAGCCTGCCAACTACAGCCTGCCACCCAGCTCCCAGCCAGGCCCAGGGTACCAGCCCCGCCCTGGATACACCCCGCCTCCAGGCAGCACAGTCACGCCCCCACCAGGAGCTGCTAACCCATATGCCCGCAACCGCCCCCCTTACGGTCAGGGCTACACTCAGCCAGGTCCTGGATACCGGTAAAAGAGGATAGAGGATGTTAGTGATCCTCACACACCCCTCAACCCCCCCACCCCGTATGTGGCTCCAACTGTTTGGCATGGGTGCAGGAAATATGGTCTACTGCTCTGTACCCCTCCCTCGTACAATTATCAAGTCCAAATATAAAAACAAACCTACACCCCAGTCTGATGGTTAGTGTTTGTATGCTGTCTCTCAAACAAACTGCTTTGTTCTGGCCCTGGCGTGTGTTCCTCGTGTTATTTTCCCCCATTCTTCTGTCAGCACCACCGCCGTCTGCTCTGCCCTCTTGTATCTGTCATCGTAAAAAATGTAAGCAGTCTGTACACACACACCTGGAAGACCAAAACAGGCTGTTGCACAAACTGTTCTTTGTTCTTTTATGGTAACGCTTCATTTTGCGAATGAGATCAGCATCAACATCCTGCATTTGTGTCACACATGTTGATGACAAACATCTCAGATGGTTGTGTTGACTTCGCTGTGTGAAGATGCATCGTAAGACACTATCTGAATGAAAAGTTACCTCTTTGTCATTGTCTGTTGTTTGTTTTATGTTTGTTTGTTCTTTATTTGATAAATTTCACCACCATGTCGGTATTAATGATACTTCAGTGAAATTGCCCCATGTTGGGAACACTAGCTAGTGATGGCTTATGGGAGGTGTAGATCCCTGCGTCATGAAGAAGGCTTCGTTTGTTTAGCTTGTTATATCACCTCCAGTAAAGCTTGCTATTCCTCTCTCTCTTTATCTTATCACTGGTTTTTACTAATAAATCAACTCCACCATCAAGTAAGATTAGTTGTTTGTGTATAAACTGTAACTTTTTTTTCTTGAACCTAATAAATGATTGAGACCCAGTTGGAGAACTTGATAGTTTTATTTCATTGCTGTTGGCGCAGTGTTGTCCTGCCGCCTCTCTCTCGACACTCTCTCTGTCTTTGTGGTTGCTTAGTTCATGTCTCTGTTAAGTTTGGCTTCCCTCTTCCTCTGCTCCTCCACCCGATTTGGAAAACTGTGGTAATGCTAGTATTCTTATTTTGTTTTCCTGCCTGTGGGTTGTGGTTGGCTGGGACATGTGGCATAGGATTATGTGGTTAAGATTTCATGTCAAACTGTCTCACTGAGTGAGAAGAAGTGCGCGCACAGGGTTTATAAAGGATAAAATAATCAATTTAGCATTGCTCTTAACTTAGTCTGTGTGCCAAACTGAAATAACTCCTTGTGTAAAATGGATGCACTTATTTTAGGAATGTTATCTGGTTAATATCTACCTCTGAAGTTAGATTCTGTATGACAACCTCCATCCTTTTTTGTTTTGTTTAATTAATATCTGAATATAAACTCGGTAACATAGTGGCAGTGACTATACATCGTCCTTTAACAGAAAACTACCATTTTGGGAAACGTCAGCTTTCTTGCAAAGACTTGTTTCCATTCGTGTCTGTACTCCTGTATGAGGCGACCGCCAACAACAAGCCCACTGAGCTTAGCATAAAGACTGTATATGAGGGAACGGCAACGAAATCTGCCTGTCAGCACATCTAAAGCTCACGACTAACTGATTTTGTTTGGGTTTTCTGCGGACGTAACACAGAGATCCCGATAGAGTGATTTTGTGGACACGCAGGCTGTGTACCCGTTTTCAAATTTCTGTAAAGCTAAAATAGCCTGCTACGTGTTTTCATAACGGACTTGAGAACGCGTGTCATTCAATTATGTAAATCTTGGCAGGAAAGTGAGAAAGAGTATGAGAAATTTCCAGACAGAAATTTTCCTTTACATAACAGGCAGAGAAGTCATGGAAATTAATATCAGTAAATATAAAAACAAGATTTATTGCTGAAAACATACATGGTGCATCAAAAACAACTGCAGTTATGACAGATGTGGAAAAAACCTGGCAATTTCCCTCCAACGATTTATAACGTTATGTACACTTGGCTGTAAATTTGAGCACAAAAACATAATTTTTATATATATTTTATTCTTCTATAAAATACAGGACCAGACTGCAAAAGCATTACAAATGCATAAATCTTTTGTTTCCAAGTGACCCAATAGAAATGTTGGGGTCAAGCTTTGGCTTTCTTGCAATAGATCAAGAATTTGGCTAAAGCTGTTTTATATTTTACCTGAAATATACCAAACTATGTGATCCTTGGTATACAAGTTATATTTCACACCATATACATATATGAACAGATGTTTAATACTGTGCAAACTGCAACTGCCAATAATCCTTTATCGCCAGCAGAAGGTCAGTTCTGCATGCCTGTGTGTACTTGTATTTTACATAATCCAGATGTACAACAAAAGTGTGACAGACACCTGTATGTACACAAATGACCAATGTGTGTGCTCACTGATATGCAAGTATTGGGAACAATTTGTTCTTTCTCATCTGAAAAGCCCAAGCAGACAGAATATTCAGTAACAATCCCCTTGATAAATAATATCATACAAGTTATTACACTTTGGGAGCCAGCTTCCCAACATTTTCTCTGTGATTACCGTATTTCCAACATTTTGGTTCTCTCAAACTCCTACATACTTTAGTCTGTCGTGACATTTTTGATAAATACAGAAATTGAGACCAATGCTACTAATGCACTCAAAAGAGGTTGGTGACACCCGAAAGTCCTGTCCAAGTTCATACCGAGGAAAGTGGGCTTCAAACAGACCAGCCTCCAGTGTCCATGGTAACGTGAAATAAAGGCCCACCTCCATTCAGGCTTAGTCAGGCATCTCTGTTGTCTTCAACACTTAAGGATGACATCCTTTCTGGACAGCCTCGTGGGGTCTTACCACTTCCCAGGTATGGGTGTGCCACACTCGTACCAGGCTACGTAAGTAACATGTGACTTCCCTCCAATCTCTCCAAAGCTGACAGGTTCTTGTCTCATTGCTCTATAAAATCCTGGTACAAAGACAGAAGAGGAGGGATGAGAGTCTTAACAACTCAAGACATGAAATTATTGGTTAATGGTTACAGCTAAACTAACTAAAATACCTGGTCTGCTTGGTAACTGGTCAGCAGACATCTGGCTGCCGGTTCGTCCATCCAGAAAGGAGTCCACAAATTGACAATGGTCCTCACCGTGCCCCGTCTGATCGCCAATGTTGTAGAACTTCCCTGCAGAAACAGAGGACGAAGGGTTTTTGGCTGTAAAAATAAATCAGACCACATTGACAATCCTGCGTCTGAGTTCATGCATGCATTGGTATGAAATTAAAAATGTCCGAAAATGGTCGTACTGTATTATTAAAGACAATCCATGTTATGTTTCCTTAGCAAACATAGGTCCTTTGAGGTGACTAGGAAGCTTTTTTGTGGCCAGTGTTTTATTTTATGTTGTTTTTGGTTTGCTTAACAGCATCAGTGCCAATTCTAGAAACAAGATTATGAATAAAGACTTGTTCTATAACTAGACTGGCTCCAGATTTATGTAGTTTGGTGTAAGGGTTAAGAGAACAGTTAAGGATACCCAGATGTTCTACATAATGAGGGTCCTTTGTGCCCACAGCTGTGACTGATATACTTGTTTTCTGAGATATGGTCCATATTTTTTTTACCCTAATTTTAAAGGTTCAATATAACATTTATTGCCTCTTTTATTGGTTCCATTTTCAGGTGCATCACTTATGTTTGGTCTTTTGTTCATTTATTGATCTTTTTTATTAAATACATCGTTTTAAAGTCCCTCAGATATGTACACTGTTGTGGCAGTATCGGCATCTTTCTCATGTTGTCTGCTGCATCGTGTTTCTTTTGGTATTTCTCAGTGTGCATGTTTGACCAAACTAGTTTGCTGTCTGGAGATTAATACAGTTATCTAATCTTCAAATATAGCATATATTTAGTCAGAGTAACTGGCAATTTATCAATTCACAGCCACCATGAACCAGCTTATCCATTTTCAAACTCTAAACGGCACTTATATCACATTTTAAACTGGATGCCTTGTGTCTTGTTTGATGCTGATCTAAAAATGCCAAAAATACAATGTTATACAATTTGAAGATTAGTTCAAAGTTCCCACTAGGCTGATATATTAAAGTTGCACTGTGATTTGTAATATGCTAGCTGTTGCTGGAGGCTGCTCAATTCATTGATTAATTCTGTAATTACCATTGAGAGAGTCACTCAGGTAGATCTTGTATCTCAGAGAGTTGCAGAGCTGAATTCCCACAAACTTCCTGTACCAAGTTCTCTTCACATACTGCTTTCCATTGCATTCAGAGTAGGCATCAGATTTAAAAGGAAACTGAGTCCAGAGGGCATCTTTGCCTGTGAGGAATTATTAGAATTATTCGAATCTGTAAAAAAATAGAATCCAAAACTAGCGAAGGTTAAACGTTTAAAAAAGCTTAATTTATTTGTATAACATTCGGATAAGAATTAAAAAGATGATATTCACCTGAAACGTATTCACTCACTCTTGGATCCGCTACAAATGTGAGAGACAGATGCAATGAGTAACGTCATCAAAACAACTTGGAAACAACAGTCACGGGACATCTTGAATCACTGCATTCGACAAACACCAGACTTGTTTCAGAGCCCATTTGGAAAAGTATTCACAATGTTTAACCCCAAAAGGCTGAAGCAAAGCATTCTCCTCTCAGTGTTGTCTTGGGAGGCTAAAAACATTTGATCTATTCAATTCTGTACTTCAGCTGCTTTACTGAAGCAAATTGAGCTTTTGTTCTGATCACCAGATGGATAAAATGTCTCTGTTAAAAATGAGTCTCAGGGGACATCTGGTAATGTGAAAAGACCCTTGAGTCTTAATCTTTCAGACCCCAGTGTTATGTTAATATCATTAGACTAACAACTGGCGAGTAGCACACATTTTGAGAGTCAAAGCAATGCTAGTCATGGAAATAAACATGCAAATTGCATTAACATGCAACTAATTAGTCTCTTCTGTCAGAGCAAACACGGCACTCATACCAGAATTTCCTCTGGTATGACTCCAATGGATTAGATGGATAACTTGCCTGATTCTGTATTGAAAGACACAGGATCGCTGGAGGGTCCAGTTCCCAGTTCATTCCTTGGTGTTACTTTGAATTCATAACTGAAATAAAACAGGGGAAAAAAGAAGAAAAATAAATGGCAACTTTGAGGAGTTTTCAGTCACACACACACACACACACACACACACACACAATTGCAGAGCTGATGGTTATTCCACGTGCTGCGTTCAGATGTCCAGGCAGCAGTTGGGCCAGCAAACCCAGCCCAAGGGAGGGTTCTGGTGAGTTCTAAGACTCCAGATGCTGGGATCTAATTAAAAACCCGGTGACCCTCTCCACCCAGATTTCCTCAGCTTTTGTTTAACTTTAGCCGTTTTGTATGTGCACAACCAAGCACAATTCACTGCTTGCGCTCCAAGACAATTGAATCTGAAGATAACTTTAAACAAAGCCAATAACAGCCTTTCAGTCCCATTCAATTCTTCCCTCCTGATCAGATCTACAGGGAACGGTGCTAATGTAATCAGACAGTAATTCAAGCATACCGTATTTATTGAAGGTCTCAAAAAGTTTCTTGTAAACAAACAAACGTCATGTTTACATTCAGTGTTATCCAACAAATTGCATCGTGTGTGTTCTGTAACAAACATGATGACTGTATTTCCTCATTCATTGCACACTTACAAAAAATAAAATTATCAAGTCTCGTTTAAAACCAGATTTGTGTCTTCTGTGTTTTGTGTCTTTCTTGACATGTTAACTCACCAAATGATCCGTGGAATAGTATGACACCACAGACAGGATAAAAATATAAAATTACCTGCTAAAAAAGCTAACCTTTATAAATCTGCAGAAAGTAGATGGCTTTTAAATTTCTGTCAATGTCAAAACTGTCATTAGGGTTTTAGTGCAGCAGGTCACAGGCAGTAAAAGAGCCAGCTAGGTTTAAAGTTTGGATGATTTGGAATCCAGTAGCTTCGTTGGGCTCAAGGGAACTCTTGCTGGACATATCAGTGCTTTCTATCAGATTGATTATCTTGTATTTGCTTATCTCCTTCCCTTCCTCTTTCTCCTCTTTGTCCTCTTTTTTTGACTCCTGTGCTGGAGCATCAGCTGTCCTGGGACTACTTTCTCTTTGTCTCTCCCTTGGTTTCAGTGTCTCTTTCCAGATGTTTTGGATCTGGATCTTTGTCCTCCAGGAGACTCAACTTCACGTGCACATTTTTCTGGTCCCTGTCTCCCTCTGTGTGTTTGTGTACTTTCTCTTATATGTGTGTGAATGGCATCTTTTTTTCATGTTTCTGTTGTCTGTCCAGGTGTCCATGGTGGAGAGGGGCTTGTTTAGCTCATGTCTGTCTGTCTGAAACACATGAATTCACTCAACATCTACACACTTCTAGTCCTGATATATATTACTTTATCTCTCATTTTGTCATCTTTATTGTCCATACTGGAATTTAACCATGTTGGTCTGTTCTGTACAAACAATATCTCTTGCAATTTTGCATTTCCTGGGAGAATGATTTCACCTTTGCTGCTCCTGCTATGGCTTCTTTTTTTATTATTTTCCATGTTAAATATTTTTTGATTAGTGAAATAATGTGAAAAAATTGACTTGACCACTGAGAATACCTGAACAACTGGAAGATTGACCTAAAAAAATGTTGAAGCAGCTTGTTCTTTTTCCATGACATCCTTTGGCTGACATAATAATGTCTTAGTCACGTACCTGCTCTCTGGTTTGAGATTCTCCACGGCCGTGTGTGTCTGATTAGTCGTCAGTATGGAAACCTCCTCTCCGTTTGGCCCTTTAGTCTTAGATACGACCTCATACTCTGACAAAAAAGCCAGGATATCAGTGTGCTTTAAATAACATAAAATTCACATCTCAACCTTTTTTGATGATGAGAGGCAGGAACGGAATAGTGCTTCTAACTACAGCTCTGTCAATCTTTAAAAGTAATACATTTCTTTTGTATGTGCTGTACCTCTGGTTTCATTGTCAGATTTCTGCCAGTCAAGAATAACGAAAGACGGGCAGCCCTCAACAGTAACCACAGTGAGGTTGGAGGGAGGTATACGGGGAGGACCAGTCACGTTCTGATCACTGCCCTCCTCATCAGGGAAGTATGCGAGGGAGGAGGTGATAGAGCACGGCTCATCTGGCTTCTTATCCGTCTTGTAGATCACATGGGGAGCTGTAGGAGGGTACGATAAAAGCAGCAGTTGTTTAGTTATGCATGCCACCCTTTTCACACTGTCTTGTTTATTGATGCAGTGGTACCTTGTGGTGTTGTTAGAGAATCATGATATTAATTATTAAAGATTTAAACTTTCCATAGAGATGTGGAATGGGACTGAAATCTTACCCACAAAGCGCTTCTTGCCCGTGATGTCTACCTCTGATGCAGGCAAAGGCCTGAATATAGAGGAGTTTTCATTCAGGTCAAAACGGCTGCCTTAAAAAGGAAACAGAGGAGAAGAGGTTGTGTTAGTTTGATGTGCCAGCAGCACCTGGCAGTTCTCTCTGTCCTTATTTTTATAGCTCTGGCCTTGGTCAACGACAAGCCAGTCCAGCACTTGCTCTGGCCTGCACTTTGTCTGCCTCTTAAGGGTGAAAATGTTCTCCTTTTTTTCTTTTAATTACTATACACACCTATAAGCTGCATCACCAACTGCTTGTGATTATTAACTCAAAAAGATTTTTATTCTTGTTCATGCAGGTACTTGTTATTTCCTGCAGGATATGAAAGCAGTTATGATGATGATTTATAATTCTCCTCCTAAGATACATGGAAAGCTGAAGTCAATCATACTGTTTACTGCAGGGGCGGAGGTTGTTGTCTGCACTCTGCGCTCTAGCTTGGGCTTGGCTGTGACCATTGCGAATGGCTTCAAAACTGACTCCTTGTCTCCTTGTTTCGGGTCCATGGGTTTATCTGAGGACAGAGAGCAGGATAAGAAGGACAGATCAGTTCTTCACCCTTGTCATCTGACTCACAGTCATACACAGTTGTGATCCATCTGCTCTGGCCATCCCCACTGAGCAACTCAGTGGCCTTTTCCTGGCTGCTGAAAGATCAGAGACTCCTTGTTCAGTAATATCTCTTCTGCTCTTTAAAGTAGGAAAAGGTCTGCCAGAACACATCTGCTGAGACCAAGAATACCCAGATGTTCAGAACCATGCACTGAAGGAGACAGAGAAGACGAGAGAGAGAGAGTCAAGTGACAGAGAGAACTGTGTGAGAAAGTCCAGAAAAATCTTTAGCAACAAGACCTCTGAGATGAGCTGTAATGTTAAAATTAATGTTGCTCTGTTCATTCGTAAAAAATGTATTTCATTCCATGCATTTTTTTAGTTCTGAGAACTTTTATGGCAGAAGACAGTGGTTCTCAAACTATAATGGAATGTGTAGAGGCACTGCGACTGAGACTTGACCTTGTGAAAAAAATGTGTTGTGTCAAAGGTTTAATAAACTGGTTTCACATGGAACTAATAAATAAACAAGGGTGTTTTCATGCTAGTGAAACGGTAGTGAAAATAAAGCTTAGAAAGCTTCTTCAGGAGCGTAAATGTGTTCCCAAAGTCCTTGTTGCCCAATTCAGTGTTCTGTTAATACACGTACATAACAACATAAAAATGTTCAGCCAACACAGTATGTTGAAAAAAAAAATGTAGACAATTAAACATGTGTCTAAATTATGGTACACTTGCTATTTAAAGTGCAGAAGTGTGTTTACAATAACAAGTGTAACAAAACACAGTGCACAATGATTACCCAGATGTTGTACTGGGAATGGTCAAAAAGTTGAGTTTGGAACGATAGACACTTCTCACACTCAACGCTTGCCATTATAGCAAATGGGGAGGAAACTCAACCAAGCGGAGAAGGCTTCAGTCTGTTTTTAAGTATCTCTGTGGGACTGTTAGTAAATCACTTCAGTTAGTTTCAATGTTTTTAGGGAAAAATACAACCATGCAGATTCCAAATACTGTAAGCTGCCAGGTTATGTGTACAAACAGAAGTGTCTGAATTAAGACACAGTGCTATTCTGCCTCTAATGTTTGTACTAAGCTAAGGTAACTGGTAACTGTAGCTTCATATTTAACGTACAGATATAAAACTGGTGTCAAGTCTTTTCATTTAACTTTTTTTCCCAAGGTTTTAAAAGAAAACTTGATGTCAAAAAGTTTTCTAGATGTACATTAAATATTTGAGAACAACTGGTTTAAGAAGCAGTCTTAATCAAGCCTTCCTTGGCTTTCTTGTTCTTGTGTGTCTAATTACAGTATACATAATATGCAGCAGTGTTCAGTGCAGTCATCACTGTTTCCCTCACCATTGTCACTAGGTTTCCCCACGAAGTTGAGTCTCTTGTTGACAGGAATAGGGGGGTGCACAACTGCAAGGAATTGTGGGAAACAAGAGTTCATTTCAGATTAAGAATCACATTGAAACAAAACAGGTGGTCAGCACTGGAGAGGACATACAAAACTGAAAACAAGTGTTTTTGGTTATTTCTATAGTGCAATAATGATGAGAGTCTGTCATTTCTCTAGATTCAAAGACAGAGGGGTTTAGCAGGGCAGAAGACTGAGTAATACTTTGTGCTGGAAAAAAGAGTAAACAAACACAGACCTATTACAAGCAACAATAAAGCACATGAAGGCAAAGCATGTGAAATGCCAAGAAGTCATTTTGTGAAGTGCTGCCACAGAGCTCTGCCATGGTCTATAATGAATGAAAACCATAAGTTTAATAAGCACAAAACTATAAACTGGTCCTTTAATCATTCATTCTCCATCCCAAGAAGAATGACTAAGGAATTTAAAAATCTTTAATACATAGTAAATGGAAAAGTAAGTAACAGGTCCAATTATTTTTTGAAGGACTGTGACTTTTTTCTATGAAAATTTTTTTGGATCTGACACTAACCATTAAATTTTCCACAAAATTCCTGCACCACAGAGGAAACAAAAAAGATCAAGCCAAGCTGTGAGACAAATACCAGATCAGTTTCACTTTAAACTGCTGTAAGGAAAACAAGGATTAACTGGCTTTAGTGAATTGGGTAAGTGATCACAAGGTAGAGCAAGTCTTTTGTAATGACCTCAGATTTCTTAACATGGGGGTTCTGTCATGATTTCATGTTGTTAAAAAGCATAATCTTTCTAAATCTTTGTTGTGATATCTTAGAGGAGATGGAGATGCTCTGGGAGGCTTGACACTTGAAGTTGCCTTTACACATTTCATATCAGAGTTGCTATGGGGTAACTTATTTTAAGTGTGTTAAAGTTCCAGAGCATCCACTTCATTCACCACTTGCCATTTCCTTATCTCAGATATTCATTAATGATCATTCTGCCAACAACATTTTGTAACTGTCCAGTTGTTGAGGCCAAAAAAACTCAAAAACATTTCTCTTGGATTCATTTTCTCCCTGGAGCTGACCTCCTGGTCAGCATAAATCACTGACCTCCCATGAGAAATCAGTTGAGACTATCAAGACAAACTGAACAACATCTGCCAACTGAGTACCATTGCGAATGCACCCTTTGAGTGCCCATGACTTATTCATGGTATAACAAACAGGTGATAGCAAATGTGTTCATACGTGAAGTAGCACAATATCATTATGCAGTAATTTAAATGTCAGTTTCAAGATATGCAAAAACAAAAGACAGGAGTGCATGAAATGAAGTTATGACAGCTCAAAAGAGTGATATAATAATTAACCAAGTAGAAAATGAGAAATAGGCTATTAAGGTGGAACATGATGAGATGTTATGTTAACAATATCTCTTTACCTGTTAAATGTGTACAGTTTCTATAGTGAATGCATTTGGTTTGCTGTCCAACAATAAACCTGTCAAAAGGTTGTACACTTAGATCTGTGATATAAAACAGCAGCAGTGGTGTGAAAGCTAATTTCTGTCAGATAACTTCCTCTTCAGGGCAAGACCATGAAAGCACATGCAATCAAAACAGAAAATTTATGTTCGGTCCAGAAAAATATTCCCACTGAAATGCATACCAATTTCTCACATCACTAGGGTTGTTGCAACACACACTCATATTTCATGGATGGACGCTATCTATTACACCCCTACAGTCCCCTATGAGCAGAGCTTTGAAACCAATTCAAGTTGGAATGCCAGCGTGAAACTGAGCTCTAACAACTGCTGAGGCAATGCTGTCATACCACAAGCAAACTCTATAAAAGCTTTTTTGTACATACAAAATGCACAGTTCTATTTGGTATCAGAAGCAATAATGATAATTCTTCTTGCATGTTACTAACTTCATTGGGGCAGGAAGGCTACCTTGTGTATGTTACATTTATTAATAGGTTATAAACAGTCATTAGGAGCTTTGTGTTTGTATGTTTGTGTGCAGGGTGGCAGGCAAAAAGAGAATTTTTCTTCAGTAGAGTTGCTTCCAGAGAGCCTCATGACTCCTTGAAGACCTCTGAAACCATAAAAGTTTCCAGAAATAACACATGCCAGCTGTGACATGGGACTGAAGCACAATCTCTCTTCACAACTCCAAACAATGAGGAGTGAGCAAACTGTCACCATTAATACATGTGGTCCAGACGTGGTCTGCATTACTACTTGAGATGGATTCAATTACTCTAATTACCCAAATCTGCCTGGCAGAATGGGAACAATGTGATTGACCATAAAAACTGGGTCAAACCACACTCACCTTTCAAAATAAGCAGGCTTAAGCTACTCTCAAACTAATTCAAACCATTTCCTGATTACAGGTCCATATATGTGTCAGACTAAATAAAATTCAGAAGATAGACATATGTCAAACTTAGAATTACAAATGGCTTCAGTCTCAGTCAAGTATAAGCTCTTGAGTCTATTTATATTGAACAACACAGATGACAACCAGATACAAAAGTCACACTGACAGACAAGCTTTAAAAAACAAAGTTGGACAAGGTTGTAACTAAAGCACAGATCTGTGACTGTTTGGAACGGGACATGACAGTGCCTTTTAGGTTAGTGAGTAAGAAATGCTGGCAGTTGTCTTGGTTTGTCTTTACCAGGTTTCTCTTTGGACCACACCACAGGTTTAGGAAGAGCAATTCCCCTATGATGCGCCGCATCAGCTGTTGGAGGGAGAAAAAGGTCTGTTATAAAATGTTTTGTGTCAGTGTGACAAATATACTGATACCAAGTCAGAAAGATAAAAATTATTTTTGTTTTTCTTTTGTACTACGTATTTTGTCACTTTTCTTACTGTTGAATATCAGTGACAGTAAAGATGTAGACTTGTTTGTGTGTTCAGCTTGGTTTTACAGATGTTCTGGACATACAAATGAATTGTAATTACTTTAAAAGACATTCTATTGTTTGACATTTGTCAGTCTCTATTTATCTGCAATTCTTTGGGGAGTGTGCGGGGGTGTTTAAAAGAAGAGGACATACAGAGACAGATATAAAAAGAGAGAAAGGCTATGGCAGCTGTACTGTCTACACAGTGCTTGGCTTGGCGTGGTTGATGTAAAATGTGGTGTGTCCTGGCCAGCATAGCCAGACTTCACTACCCGGCCAGTGTGAGGGATCATAAATCATATTAACTATCCTGACCCCAGAGACGTCACTGCTGCTCGGGTAAAACTGTGAAATACACACTGAGCAAGAGTGGCAGAGCGTGGAGAGCACATGGAATGTAAGACAAGGTGAAGCAGAAGATCAAGCAAGATGAGGTGAAAGGAACAAGCATCCAAATAACTTGTATGCACTCAAACAAATCACATGCTACATCAAGAGCCATGGACTTATTTGTCTTCTTCTGTAAATGCACAGCTGCAGAAGAGAGTGTGAGGATGCTGACAGTAAGTGATAACCTGAGGAAGCTATTTGGGAAGAGAGAATAAGCGGAATGGGAAAAGGTACTCCATTACCCCCAGTTGTGCTGGAGCTGAGAGGTTTGGTGGGTGTCTTGGGTGGATAAAATGGTAGGACACTATTACGAGTGGACTGAGGTGAAACCCTGGGGCGAGACAGCGTGGTGTTTCTTCCTGCTGGAGAAACTGATGAGCTAACTGGAGAACGAGGAACTTCAACAATGGATGATCTGGGGACACCAGCACCTAAATAAGCAGAAAAGGCAATTGGGCAGGTTAGGGAGGACTCCACTTCTGACGTCGACAGCTTTACCTATATGGAATAAATGATAGAGCACATCAGTGAAAAAGGATGTAGGAGAATGAACAATGAATGAAATGAAACAAAGGGAACAAGTGAGATCTAAAGCTGGCCAGACTGCTGTGGTTGTGAGTGGGCAAGGGTGAGGTGAGTGTGCTGGGCTGAAAATGGAGGCACACATGGAAGAAGGAATAATAAATGGGGTGGGTGGTGTGGGGTAGTAGGATGGAAATGGAGATGGGGAAGCAGTGACATCATCCAATGGTTTGAGGAACAACTGAAAGCACTAGTTTCCACGTGACTTGACGAAAGCAGAGATGGTAATGGGACAAACTTGTCATGGTGTTTACCCTGATTGTAACTACCAGCCTTCTCTGAAGCCAGGGCAGGTCTTGGTAGAGGCTTGCCCTCTTCTGGTGGACTAGGAGCTGTATGAAAGAAAACTCACTATTTATCTAAAATAGTATCTATAAGAATATATTTTTGACTTTTAAAGGGGGCATATCCTACCATTATGTATTCTACCATCAAGATTAATTTTTAGCAACTCATCAAGATTATCTGAAAATATGTGAAATTCATTAATCAGACTCTGAAAATAGCTATATTAATCTGTTTTTGACAGGACTTTCTTAGAAATTTGATATGCATACAACAAAATTTTCAATTAAAATGCCCCCTTTAAAAATGTTTAGGTTAGGGCTTATTATGTAAATTGCTAATGGCAAAGAGTAGGGTCTTTACCCGTAGGGACAGCCTGCCTTGAGGTAACCTTGGTGGGATCAGAGTGGATCCTGGTCTGAGACTGAAGCCCAGGCTGAGGTTGTGGTTGAGGTCTAGATGCAGGGTGTGGCTTAGGCAAAGGTTCAAGTTGGGACTGAGTCTTGGTCTTTGGTGAAGGTTGTGGTAGGGCAAAGGGTTGAGAATGAGTTACAGGTTGAGCATGGGTCTTAACTGTAGGTTGAGATTGGTGCCTTTGCTGAATCTTTTGGTCAGGTTGTTCCCTCATTTGGGGTTTTGATTGCTTTTTTGGTTGGGTTGGTGGTTGGCTCTTTGATTGAGGCCGTGTTTTTGGCTTGGGTTGGCTCTTGGTCTGTGGTTGTGCCTTAGGTTTGGGCTTGGGTAGGGAAAAGTGTGTCTTTGGTTTAGATGTTGGTGGAGTCTTAGACTGCCTCTTGGTGGTTAGTAGAGGGTCTTGGTTGGTTGTCAGTTGAGGTTGTGTTAGGGTTTGTGACAGATTTGTAGATTGTGGTTGAGCTTGGGGCTGGATAGGAATCTTTGACAATGCTTGTTGGGTCTGAGTTGAGTGCTTGTGTGCTGCATGAGGTGTTTGATGATGTGCTACAGGGGTTGTCTGAGTAGTTTGTTGAATCTGAGGCTGGGTCTGGGTCTTCAGATGCACTTGAGTTTGATCTTGGTGTTTGGGCTGGAGTGGTTTTGGTTGTGTTTCAGCTTTAAGCTGTGTTGTGGTTCCATGCTGTAATTGATGTGGCTTTGGCTGAGATTGAAACTGAGGTTGAGTCTGGAGTATGGCTTGGGATGTTGGCTGGGTCTTGGGTATGGGCTGGAATTTTGATTGGAGTCGGGTCTGGACCATTGGCTGGGATGCTGATTGGAGTTGTGGTTGTGGTTGGGTCTGGAAAATGGGCTGGAATGTTGGTTGGGGTTGGGGTTGGGTCTGAAAAAAGGCTTTTGGTTCTTTCTTTCTTTGAGGTTTTCGAGTCTGGGGCTTTGGTTTTGGTTGTGGTTGAGCCTGGGGTATTAGCTTAGTTGTTGGCTGAAATTGGAACTGGGGTCTGGGTTTGGTTTGTAGAATGGGCTTGAATGTATGTTGCAGTTGTGGTTGTGGTTTGGTCTGTGGTATGGGTTGGAATGTTGTTTGGGGTTGTGGTTGAGGTTGGGCCTGGAGTTTAAGCTGATATTTTGGTTGGGGTTTGGGTTGGTAATGTGGTTGTGTCTGTACTGTGGATTTTAATGTTGTTTGGGGTTGTGGTTGAGGTTGGGTCTGGAGTTTGGACTCATATGTTGGCTGGGGTTTATGTTGGTAATGTGGTTGGGTCTGTAATATGGGTTGGATTGTTGTTTGGGTTTGTGGTCGAGGTTGGGTCAAGAGTTTGGACTGATGTGTTAGTTGGGGTCTAGGTTCTGAATGTGGTTGGGTTTGAACTATGGACTGGAATGTTGTTTGGGGTTGTGAGTGAGGTTGAGTCTGGAGTTTGGGCTGATATATTGGTTGGAATTTAGTTTGAGAATGTGGTTGGGTTTGGAATGTAGTTTGGAGCTGTGGTAGGGTCTGGGGTATTGGCTGGGATGTTGATGAGGGCTGTGGTTGACTTTGGAAAAAGGTTTTTAATTGAGGCTGTGGTTGAGGCAAGCCCTTCGACTGGGGCTTTAGTTGAGGTGTTTTTGTTTGGGGTTCTGGCTGGAATTGATGCTGTGACTTGAGTTGGGGATCTGGGAGAGACTGCACATAAGTATTGGAAAGAGGTTTTGGATGAGGTGGTGGTCTAGGCCGAGCTTTTGCCTGGGGCTTTGGTTGAGGTGCTTGTTTTGGGGGCTTTGGTTGTGGTACATGCTCGGACTGCAGTTGGGGGTTAGGTTGAGTTTGAGCATTAGTATGGAAAACAAGTTTTGGTTCAGGTAGTGGTTGAGGCAGGTCCTTCACCTGGGGCTTTAACTGCGGTTTTTCAGTTTGGGGCTTTGGTTGTGGTTGATGCTGTGGCTGGGCTTGGGGTTTTGGTTGATGCTGAACATTTATTTGGTACTGGGGCTTTAGTTTTGGTTCACTCAGATGATGCCCTCCATGTTTCTCCACATATGTCTGGGTGACTGGCACAGACACAATGGTTCCTGTAATGTGTGGTGGAGATTGGACCTTGGGAGCTAACGGGACCCCCATTAAAGGGGGCAAGACAGATCTGGAGAGGTCTCCTCCTCCTGGATTATGTAAGAGAGAGAAAATATGGCCAGTGAAGCCACAACTATACTGTAAAATATAAATTCTAAAATAACAGTCAGATATAAAGGTTATTTAACAAAATTAAATTAAAAAAATGTTATCTTTATTGTCTAGAAAATGGTGAAATTAAGGCATATGGCCAGTAGGGAATAGCTGAAATCTAGATTAGCAAAATGCTATCACTGGCTTGAAAATTCAAAGAGCTAAACTTGGACTTTCACACAGGTTACACAATAACTTCTGTCTTACATAAATCTGATAGAGGTGGTCTAATTTCAAAGGCAGGCAAACCGTATGGAGGTATTTGCAATGTAAGTGCCGTGTTACTACAGACAGATTTAGGTACTAGGGTCAGGATGCCTGTGAGCAACAGGCATCCAAATCCATTAGCTGTGCCTTGAGGGTTTAATGGTTGCTTATTGATGGCTTGCTGCAGGATTTTGATGGACCATTCTAAACTGACTGTTCAACTTGATCAGATGTTGAAAGAAAATGAGAGAGAAAAAGACAATAAGTCAGAAAGAAAGAGTAAAAAAAGAAGGATCACAAATCAAATATTTCATGCCTTTAGTATTGTAACTCAACTTCATCGCCTTGCAAAGTGCAAAATACCTTTCTGTTTTGGGGGAAATTGGCAAATTCAGTGGAAAAAGCCAATCAACCAAGAACAGGAATCACAACACTGGCTAAATGATTATTTCCAGGAACTACCTCCTGTATATTAGAATGAAAATGAAAACTGTAGCTATATCTCAATACAGGAAGTGGATTTTACAAATCAAGCTCAGGAACTTGATAAGGTCAACCAGTGAATCTAAGTGACTGGTAGGTAAGTACGTGCTCCAGTGATTATTTGCTGACATAATGGGTTGACAAGAATCATGTAAGAGCTGCAACTGGCTACAACAATATAATTTGTGAGCTAATAGGGGCTGCAAAAAATGCAGAAGTTGAAACCTTCAAATTAATGCTGAAGCCCTTAAAATTTAACAAATCTATAGTTTCTAGTGATATATTAAGATATATCCAGAGAAAAAGAGAAGAAAAAAAAGATACATCCAGATTTTGAAATGGGATAAAGCACTTGTATAACAAAAAGATTCATATAAATAAATGAAGGTTGCTTGCCAATATAATAAAACATAAAAGTTGGAAAAAGGAGAAGGAGATTAAAGGCCCGCTCCAGCTGAGGAGAGAGAAATGTCTGATGCATGCATGTTCTGTCATGCAGACTTTACGCCATCGATTGTGCTGCATTGAAAGCCTCAAGTTTTTAATCAGCAGAAAATAGTTATGAATAATCAAACTGTAAATACTAAAAGGAAAAATATAATAGTGAAACTAACAATATATTATATTGCCATGGAGTGATGCAGTAATTGAGACAAGTTGGTGATGGATTTACAAATGCAAAAAAATGTGAGAAAAATAATTAAAATTAAGAAATATTGTTTGTATATGAGATATGACTGATCTTATTGTACTGTTTGGCTCAGCAGCACCTAAGAAGATGCTTGTCTAAGGTCACCTTTTTTATCAAGAATTAGGAATGGTCCACAACAGTATGTTTGGATGGCTCGTATAAGATATTTTTGTTTCAAGGCATGGCCTGTGATCAAATTGTATAGATTTTATCTTGCAAATCAGTCACTGTAAAAATTACCTACAAGCACATGGTAAAATCTTGAAATTGTCTTTAACAATTCCTGCAAGCATCGTTGTTTTACTAAAATGCCATGCAGCCAAGGCCACCTACCTTACCCTCCTTACAGCCCAAATTGCCGACACCAACAGTTCCCACAGGAAGGGTCCAGCTACTGAGCTCACTCAGAGCATGCCTCCCTTGCTCATGCAGCTAATTACAAAGGACGCTGAAAGCACTGATAGCCTTTCAATAAGAGTTTGCCAAGTCTACGTTTACAGCTGGAATGAGAGTCATGAAGCTTTTTCGAAAAGAACATGATTCATCGTTTACCAATTGGCTGTTTGGTGACCGTAGGCAGTGTGGGTCCAGGGGTTGACAGAGATTCCTGTCTAGTAGTTGTGGTTCGAGCTGAGAAATATAGTGTATGTTAGTAGACCTGGGAGCAAGAAATTACTATATGTCCAGTAGACCGTACAAAAAGCTAGTGTATGTACAGTAAACAAAAAGCTATGATGTCCAAAAATTGTGAAAGAAATGTCAGGTCAAATGGTCAGAAATAAGGTCAGGAGTTTTTCTCTGACCTGTGAACTTAGATTTAGGTCAGAAAAGTCATTACCAAGAGTTGTCTTTGGGGTTATGTTCCGGGAGACGGGCAGTCTGCCCTGGGTCCTGTTATGGTGAACTGACAAGGAACAAGGGAGGAAAGATTTCTTTAAGTCAAGAAATTATGTTTAAGATGTCCCCATAGTCCTGTAAAAAAATTAAGTGAGAGTTATGTTCGTTAACATGTTCACACCTGCAAATAATTGTTTTGGAGGAAACAATGTTACATATTATATTTTGTATTTCTCATCAGCAAGAAACTCTTTGCCTGACATATGTTTGGTAAATATTTATTCCTGAAATATTTGAACCTGAAATCTTTGGTTCTTTGGCCACACAGGGGCAGTGAAAACAAGTTGTAAAGACAACACCGATGTATTATCATCTTTAAAGTTGCCATGGCAAAGAGCTAAGTTTCTGGCCACCTGGGGAATTAAGTCCAGTAATATTCATGCACCCCTCACCACCTCCTGAGAAAAATATCTACACTTAAGTTGCTAGATGTTTCCTTGTGTTTACTAGCTATTTGTTAACTCTGTTTTGGTTCAGCCAGCAGTGTACTGAAGATTTTTGGATGTTTTTCACTGAAATGGGACTGATTAAAACAGTGAGTGCAGATATAAACAGTGAAGTTGTTGCCCTAAACATTAAAACACTAAGCTGATAGATCCTTGAAAAAAGGTCGAGCTGATAACTTTTGCTGCCATCCCATCATCATGGACACAAAATTTCAAAAAAGCTTTACAATACATGTCATCTGCAGTAAACCAGCAAAATAAAAACTGTGACTTTTAAAGAAGTGAGACATGATGAGGTTCTGTCTGTAAAAGATGCATCAAAGTTCTAGTTAAAATTCTTCCAGTGCTCGGTCTTGAAGCAAGGGTCAGAGAGATGGGCTGAAACAGACATTTCTGAGCGGTGATAAATCGTGGTATGTCATAAAAATCGTGCTATATATTTAAGAGTTCAGTGGGTTTGACAAAAGCGGCATGTCTCAATTGGCTTACCATAGCGAGGAGCAAAGGGCAAGGGGTGAGGACCTTGTGTAAAAGGATTCTGAAGGATAAAAGACAAAAGACAAGGGGAAGAATTAGTCTTTGTAGAAATCGCAAGTCAAGTGTTGGAATTTGACCTCAATGCCATCTCTCTCTCTCTGTTGCATAAGTCCTCAGCCCTTTAATCCATGTCAAATTGGTTCAGACCCTGGTAAAAAGCTTGTTATGCAAAGTTTCCCTTTGGAAGATCAAGTATTGTGGTTGATTCTCAACAGCTCTGACACATGAGTCCTGCATTCTCCTGAGTAAGTGCCACCTATATCCTCTCGGTTCATTTCCACACCGTTATCCTTCCTCTTCTATCCCTTCTTCTTTTTTCCAGAAGTTTGCTAGCTACAGACTGCTGTCTTGGCTTGGCTGCTCCTGGCTGCACTGGTGCTGTTTCCATTCGGCAGTTGGATGGAAAATTAATGAGGCAAACAACCCTGAGAATAGCATCAGCTCTCTAAAGTGCACAACATGTACTCTGAAGTATTTTCTCTTTTCAAAATACACACCCAGCTCCCAAAAGTGTTAATTTTTGAGCAGAGGAAGTGTAATTGTGCATGCTCAGTTGAAGCGCTAGTTCATGAGACTAAGGGCCCTAGTTTCGTATACCGTGCGCAGTCTAGGTGCAGCGCAGGTGCGCCGCGCCAACGGGGTGTGTCCAGGTGCATTTGCAAGTTTCGTGCATGGCGCAGTCTGGCGCAGCCCGGTGCAGGCACTCCACCTGTCCCTCCTACCGGCGCAAGTGGGAAGGACGGAGGAGAGAAGGCGTGAGTGAGA
>JAQLOL010000005.1:7716391-7729739 GCA_029783665.1 Naso thynnoides | reverse complement strand
ACCTGTGTTCCCTTACCTTATGTATAAATAGCCCTTGTCTCCCTTTGTCTTGTGCCAGTTCGTCTTGTTTCAGTCTGTCAGAAGCTCTTGTCAACGTTCTAGCCCAAATTCCATGTGTCAGGTTGAGCCAAGTTTGTATTTGTTTGTTCATCCTCCTAGTGAGCGTTTTTCTTTATTTGCACTTTCTAGTTTGTGATAATTTTTTGATCCTCCTTGTGAGCGCTTTTCTTTGTTGTACTTTGATCCTCGTTGTGAGTGTTTTTGTTGTTACCGATTTTTTTTTTTCACCAAGTAAAATTCTTTGGTCTATCCTACAACTGTTTTTGAGTCATGCATTTGAGTCCACCAGTTTCATGTCTGAAACTGAAGTACATATTTTGACTATCTGCACTTTCCAGGTTCAACACTTCTGCTTTCTATCACTCAATGGGAACACTCAAAGAGTGCATGCATTTAAAGCAAACTTGCTGCTCGTTTAAATTCAGTTCAGGAATAAGTTTAGCTGAGAGCAAATAGCTGTGGTTTCACTGAGCAAGCTCAAATATAGGAGAAATTTTTTCTAACAGTTTTTGTGTGCTGTCCAACTGGATAAGAATGTAACTTTTATAGAGTACATGCAGTAAGAAGCTGCCACTTGGAAGCATCATAAACTGCATGTTAAGTGTATGAGCTAAGAAAGGGCTTCTAGAGTGCATATACTGCTATTGTAAATCAAAATACGCTGTTACAGTCAGCAAAGCAATGCAGAGATTGAGTAAATGATGTGATTCAATACTGGCACATAGAGAAAATATTTTTTTGTCTTCCTCACACACACGCACGTACACACACTTACAATGACATCACTTTACAAGAAACTGTAGGTTTTCTGCCAGAACCGACCTCTACAGATTAAAGTCCTCATCACCAGAGCTTGGAGACAGATATTAGACGAGGACAGCCATTAAAGGGCGTGTCGCAATAAACTAGAGCCAAACAAGGCCTAAGATGAACTGGTTGTTATGGCTCTAAGCAACCCTGAAAAATTGACTTAGTCTGAGGTCAGAGTTTAGAGAGAGTGACTTGGCAAAATACCATAATCAAAAACAGAAAGGGCTACATCAAAGGTAGTTTTTAGTAATAACAAACAAGAGAACAAAAGAATAGTTTTTGAGAGGGTTGATATTTCTGTAAGTGTATTTTAGTGGTATTTTTAATATTAATTTGTGTTCCTTTTTATATCTTCTCATGTCTTATGTTTATTTGAATTGCCTTGTTGCTGAAAGACGCTATACAAGTAAATTTGCCGTGAGGTGCCTCAACTACTGTATATGTAAGTGAAAGCCAGTGAGTGATGCATGTACCTACTGACATGAACAGTAAAAATAAAATCTGGTCAGAAATCTTGAATCAAGTATGAAGTTCCACCACAGAAAATGGGGAAGAATTTTGACTTTTGCATGTTACACTGTTTGTTCACACTGAATATAATAGACTGGAGGCACATCCACTGTTGCCATAGGATCACACCTGCTCCAACTTTTCTGTCCTTTCTCACCTATTCTCATCTGGTCACCCTATAAATATTTTTTTTAGTTATGGACAGTCAAATTAATTCTGTTGCTGGTATTTTATGGTTGTTCAAGCCTGCAGGGATGCAAGGGTCAAGGGGAACCCTTCATGCCATTCATGTGTCAAAAGTGTATCTGGTGGAGATCTTTGCAGAATTATTGCCTGTTATCTTCAGGAAATTTAATGTTGCCAGACAGATGGGCTGGAAGAATAATTTTGAACTTTTTTGAATTTTGACCATATTTAGACATTGAGGTGTGACTTTGTGGATATTAGCTGTCCATCTGACATTGGAAGAACATCTTGAATGTTTAGAAAGATTTGATCAACTTTGGCGGTCAAGTTGTGTAGTATTGCCTCCAGCAAACTCTTGCTGGGAGAGCAACTCTAGAACTCTGCGAGCACAAAGAATTGATTAATTTGCTTATTTATCTCTGCACATGCCTCCGCCATGTGGCCTTTGAAACAAGCGAAGAACTGAGCATGTTAACAATGAGCCATTGAACAAGCATGCTAATAAACAAAACAAAAAACTCACGTAAGTGCAGACTAGCCAGAAGTCTGACTTGTGATTGACAGCTGGCCCATGCTCATTTAAAACAATAAATAAGCACACAGTGCAGACTTGGATTGTAAACAGAGAACAGTGGTGATAGAAAGATATACAGTTTGTCAAATTAGGCCTGTTTTTAATAAACTGGGGCTCTGTTTGTATCATTCATGTGCATTTTAATCCAATGATACACGCTCTTTTTAAATCAAGTAAGAATTAATCAATCAAAACGAATTCATGGACTAATTTTATTATCAGCTTTTGTCATTATTTTTTGACCATGGAAATCACAATCACAAAATTTCAACTCTCATTGTCTACAAGGCAATACAATAGATTAACAAAAACATCAGACTTTCTGCTTGGATCATGGCTCATACAATAAACTGCAGCGCTCATATTTCAGCATTAAATGATATAATGGAACTTTGCAAGAGGAATAATGCTAGAAGCTGCCAGATACCCAACAGACACTGACAGTGACAGAGGGGGAAGCCCTGGATTTAAAAAATACCCTCAAGCTTTCCTAACTATGTGTTTCCTATCAAAACTTTGTTTTGATTCTTGCGTCAATATTTCCAATAAAGCACAAGTGGCTCAGAGGGAAATAGGCTCAGAGAGTATGAAACATTTGGAAACTTCTGGCTGTGATTCTAGTACAAGCAAACTCTGGCTCAGTCCCACAACAACTCATCCAAAGCCTGGCCATTCGGTCCAAATGCTGCTTTGGGACTGTTATCAGTATTTCCAAAGTAAAATGAACAATGCTTTAGAAATGGATCCAATCACAGTCCTAATAATCAATCAACTACAGTACAAAGGACAACCACTGACAATTTAGTGAGCCATAAAAAACCTGCTGAGCCACAAAGTCACGTAGTGGTGTTGGCCTTGATGAATCGTGTGGAAAATAATGATTGATATTTAATTTCAGATTCCTCCTGGGGATAGCTTAAGTATAATTAAATCCATAATCTTGTCTTTGATAACTATTACTGAACAGGTCTAAAAGGCAGAAATTAACCTCTTCTTAAGGTGACTGCTATTGTTTTTTGCCAGAAGTCAATCAAATGATTACAAAAACACAAAAAATAGGACAAGAACACAAAATACCCTAAAAGAAATGCAAAATAGCCACAAAAAGAAAACAAATAAAATAAGAAAACTACTACGAAGAGACACAAGATAAATGAATTATCAGCTGTGTAAATGGAGAGTTAGTAACAGAACAAAATATACTGTATACATCATAGTGAGGAGTAATCATTTCAATTAAAACATTATGACATAAGTAATACCCCCTTTACAGAGAACATAAAAATAAACAAGTTAAACTATTCAATTAACAATGAATGCCATGAATGCCTGTTATGTTCATCCTGCTTTAGACTAATAGCCAGAGGACGTGATCCTGTTGGCCAGAAAAGCAGAAACATCCCTAAACTGGAAACTCAATCTTGGCTCAGCAGAGCAGCATCTTGGATCATCAGCAGTGCGAGTTGATCCTCTGTGAGGGAGCGAAGGATAATAAGGTTGTCAGCATAACACCTTCAACTGCAGTGCGTTTTTTTTTACGTGTTCGGTGTTTAAAAATAAACATTAGTCCATGCATCTGTACAGTATGTGCAGTTTTGGCATCATCACATCCCGATTTACTGTCTGACAGTATCGAGCCACAGATTTCCACCACTGGCAGATGTATACTCCACACTCTCTCCTTTCTTGGTTTAGATGGAGAGGAGAACTTAATTAAAGTAAATTCTTCACTGAAATCATCACAAGATTTCTCCACTCAAACTGCTGTGTGAAATAATGAATAATAAATACCGAAGCAAAGCCTCAACAAAAAAAAAAAACTTGGAACACGACTACAAGGCTTGTTTTGTTTTGAAAATGTGCAATGGAAAAGAAATCTTTTACTGTTTCACTTTGCTGAAATGAATGTGGTAGTTTTGGTGGATGGAAGGGAAAGTGAATTAATGAAGTCATGAGTTTGTCTTGAGCAGCTGAGCATTACAGCTGAGCTCTTCAGTTAAATGCCACACAAATCCCACGTACCTCAGACTTTCACGTCTATTGAATGAATAAATCCTGCTGTAGATAACACCCTTTCTGCCAGCTGCCACACATAATATCCTGCCTTTCTGCACATGGTGCTCTCAGAGATTTCATGCAGCTCTGGCGTACAGTATTTCAGCCTCTCAGGTTTCTGTCCTGGAAGACGAGCGATGGAGAGGAGACTTGGCTTCCCGCACTGTGGAGACGTAGACAGATGTTTTATGGGTCCTTGGTAGTCACCTTCATTCAAGGCAATGAAGTGTGAAAATCTCTCTGAGCCTTTTGTGAGCCAGGCCGCAGAGGGTTTGAAATAATTTAGCTGGTGAGCAAATGACAGCTGATCCGACCTATATTGGCTTTAATGGGAATATCCCAAGCCAGAGCCAATGGCTGAATATCTACTGTAATTCAGCAGGAGCCTCTTTGATCCACTCCTTCCCATAGATAGGCCTGGGGTTACACTCCCACATTTCCCCCCACCTTAACAGTTTCCTCACTGGTCCCCCTGCACTCACTCTATATATCCACTCTGTCAGATTCAACAGAGCAACAGCTGTATTGTCTTCCCCTGTTGCACTGCTCCATCCCATGTTTCAATCTCCGTTGTCCTACATGTGTCAGTGGCCATCTTTCCATCCACCTGATCCTCTTTCAACACAAGTTCTTTTATTCATCTGTCTTGTCCTCAAATCTTCTTTGCTTTCCTCTCTTCATCCACATTTCTTTATCATTAATACATGACATGTGGCCATGTTTGGTCTGGCTCAGCTGCAGTTTCCAGGCCGTTTATTGTGCTGTAACAGGGTAGAGTTATATCATTTCTTGTACTTCAATTGGCTGAAGTCATTCACACTTTAATATAATTATTCTGCTTATTCTTAATAAGGACAAACACAGAAACTAGACTTTAAAGTCTTGGGAGGTATACACTTCATCTAACAGTGCCCAGAAATCTGTGCATTATGCTATCTTATCTATGACACAAGAAAGAAAAGACCTGATTGCATAACATGTTCCTTCTGAAACGTGGGGCTTCATCCAAGAACACACATACAGACCTTAAACTCTCCTGCCAAAGCAAAAACAGACACACAGCCCCTTTCATCTGGCTCCCAAAGCTGCACATTGAGATTCGTCTGCATGCCAAGTTAAGCCAGCCAGTTACACACGGGAAGCAGCTTTTTCCACTGTGCTTATCTCTTCATACTGACTCCGATCACTTTTACTACCATCAAAGTCTTTAAAGGGCGCTCAAGTGTAGCTCACACAACAGAGCACGGCTGCAGAGCGCAGAGTCAGTGTGCGTGTGCGTGTGTGTGTGTGCACTTACACAACAGTGACATAATGAAACAATATGGAAAACTTTCATGGAAAATTTGCTGTTTTCCAAGAACATCGGGAAAATCATCAAACATACAGTAAGAGGCTCAATACAATGTGTCTGCTTTATGTTTTCATTTATGGTTAGTGGAAAATGAAAACACTTCACATGGGGGTGAGGGGTTTAGGAGCTCTGACACGGGCTATCTTCAACCTATTGTTCTAAGCCTCCAAATAGTCATTTGTTTTGTTTTGCTTTGTTGTATTTTGGAAATATTTTGAACAAATGTGGTTTACACTGGCCAAAAATTAAACCTTTAAAGACTCTTTAGTTGATTTTATAAAATTCCTTCACAAGAGCTAAAACACTTTTACAATAAAACAAACAATAAAAAATCTCTTGCCTAAGGCAATGGCTGAAAATAATGATCTAGCTTATAAACTCATCTAACCTTCTGCTTGAAGGGTTTATTTCCAGGAAAGTTATTCCATCAGGTTGTCTGCAAGTCTAACCTCTGACCCCCTAACCTGGAAACACTTTCATTAAAATCTGTGTGCAAGCACTGACCTATTTCACTGTGTCTGCTCACCTCATTTCGGGGAAATGTGGATAAACCGCAAGAATCGTAAAAACAGTGCTCTCCAATCATGGCAGTTGGAAAGCCTAACAGGTGGCTCGAGATGAAAACTGCTTTCTCTTTCAGGTCTGGGTTCAACGGCATCCTTAGAGTATCAGAGGTCAGTATCAAGACTATTTGCTGTAATTTATCCTTTTAAATCCCCTTTTGAATCTATTAAGGTGCAATGTGTAGGAGAAACAGTATGTGTTGCTTTTATGGCACTATGAGTGGACAATATAGTTTCAACAACTTTGAATTGTACATTATATGAATAAACTAATATTAACATAATTGAAAGAATGACAGAAATACAGTAAATTTTGCTGCTTAGTATATACTCTTTAAACAAAAACACTTGAAATAGGCTTTATGGACACTAAACAAGGAAAACAAGTCAGTAATGAAAAAGTGGTCAAGCTACATTACAGCCCAGTGTGTAAAAAGTTGCATATAGTTATAATGATACATTAAGAAGATATCGCTTCAAGAGGAAAAGGAAAGGAGGAGGAAGAAGGAAAGTCTGAAAGTGCTCGTTTCCTTTTCCTGTCTTTGCATTTTAGCCTTCACATCACAAGTTTCCATAAAACTTTTTCGATGAGGATTAAGGTTTACGGAAACCTGTGATGTTACAATTAATAAAAATAAAAATGTGTCTATCAAATAATATCCGTCACTCAGTAAATTTTGTAGTAAATGTCTCAATATGGTTACAAAACACTTGCTCTTGTCGTTTATCATTAAAACAAATATTCTTCTTCCTAACTATGACATATATTCTTTTCCTGCATATCCCAGCATGCATTTGGCAGAGGGCAGAGAACAATCATGGAAAAGTCATCAGTGCATTACAGGGCCAACAGAGGAAGGCAATCACACTGATGTTCACTGTCACTTTAATGGATATTAGACTGTGGGAGGACACTCACAAGCAGAGAAGCAATGAGCAAACATTAGTTCATGCAGTGAAAAACAACTCTTCGCAGGCAAAAAATACTCTCTCCTCATGTGGATATCTGAGTAAAAGACAAAAACAGTGATGCTGCATCACCTACCTCTGCTCCTGCGGGGTGCTGAGGGGCCAGAGAGAACTATCCCACAGATGAAGAGCATGAGGAGAAGGAGCAGAAAGCTGTGTGACAGTTGTTGCATCCCCATCATTATCTGTGCTGTTGGCAGGCTCAAGTCTCAGGCGTTACAAGCTGTTGAATCTCAGTGCAGCTCAGGGATCTTACAGCAGGAGTGAGACAGAGAAATATGAGGTGTCACTCAACGTCACTTCACTGATTGAATGAATCTTTGGCAGCAGGTGGGTTTAAGTTTGCTGCAGCTGCAGGAGTCACGCTGTAGGTTTCTGGAGTGGCTGGACTACTTCTCTGAGCTGGTGCCTCTCAGGACTAGTGCAGCTCACTGAACTGGACTTTTGGGTGCAGCAGCCTGCTCCTGCACCATCTATACCTCTACAATGGAGGGAGGGGACAGAAAGCCAGACACACCCACTCCCATTACCCTCCCTCAACTCTCTCTCTCTGTCTTAGACTCTTTTTCGCTGGAAAAGGAGTAAAAGTTTTCTCCAAGCTTACCGCCCACCTCTGTTTTTTTCTGTTCTCTTTTTTTCCCTGCAGTCTGGTGTGTCCCCAGTAATCCCATTTCCATCTGCATAAGCCTTTTGACACTTTTTATTGCTCCTATTCTCTCCTTTTCTACCCCTCCTTCTTCATAACCTCTGCGCTTAACTTGTCTCAAACTACGCATACTATACTGTACAAGCACTATACTGTTATTTCTCACATAGTATGTTTACATGTACTCTATGATTATAGTTTTGATATTCTGGATATGAAATTTGCATGGAATTTGGAAAAAATCCACGTAAAATGTGTTTTATGTATTCATGTCTACATAATTCTAAAGTATCCAAATCAAATGAAATGAGCATGAAAGTACACTTCTGTCTTTTGTATGAAGCTCAAAAGGGCACAATACTTTACACTGGCTGGTAACACTGGACAAACATCATGAAGGGCGGAGTTGTTCTTTGTTAGCGTAACTTCCAGGATCCAGGGTTGCAGACACTCAACCAGTCTGTCATTTCGTGCTGAGTCGCGTCGACTTTCAAAGGATGAGGATTGCTATCTGGCCTCTGCTGTAGTTACCACTATGCTGGATTTGGCATCTTCATCTGATCACCTGTAATGAAAACAACGAGAATAATTTAGTCTCTACTTAACCGGTGGTTTGACATTCACTTTTTTTTGCTTCATTGGCATGACAAATTTAATTTATTATACAAAATTACATTGTGTATCATCTTTTCTGTGCTTTGCTGGCTTTTGTCTAACCTCAAGGACACATCTGCAGATCTGCACATCTGGAAGAGGAATTAGAAACCCGGGTAAGGTGTTTACATACACATTATCTTAATTTACTCTGGAGATCTCCAGTTAGTACAAGATCACAAATTACCTCAATTACAATTTGAATAACATATGACATCCTCTATCTGTAGACTCTCACTGCAGAAAATAATATTTCTAAAAAAAAACATGTAATGGGAAACCAAGGTGGACTCCCAGCTGAGAAACAGAGGGATCCCATATCCCAAGATGAACAAATTTCAATCATGAAGACCTAGATAAAAGGCTGACTACACAAAAGTTGAGTCTGTTCCTGTGGAATGGAGCGCTGTACATCGACGTGCCTGTAGCAAGTGCAAGCAATAACTTTTGTGAGTGTTTCAATTTCATTGCTGATCATCATAAACACCAGTTACACCTGTTTTTGTGACCGCTGGTATGTGCACAGTTGAAACTTGGAACTACAGCTACAACCAAGGGACCAAACTTCATTTTGGGGAACAGAGAGAGCTGTTATACGCGCTGAAGATGCGCTACAGTGATGCACAGTATAATAAAATAAAGCATGATCCAAGTTTCTAAAACTATACTCCCCAAAAAGGTGTAACACAAATATAAATACATACACAACCATGTCTTTCATGTCCTTTACTTCCTATCCTGCTAACCTAAACTCAATTTAAGCCAGATTCTAAGTTTAAACCTTAAACCAAGTCAGGATGATCAACTGTTGGTCCCCAGAACAGAGCCAAGTCCCGGCAATAGCGTTTCCATATCTGGGTCCTAACAATGCTATATAAACATAAACACACATTTCAGGCATAAAAATTTAGAGGGTAATTGTAACAGTAAGTCAGTGGGATATGGCTGCTGCTGCATATCACTTAAGCAATATGGCTCATCATCTAACAATATATTCTCTGCCAAAAGAAAAAAAAAACAACTTTAACATCATGTGCATCACAGATTAGCGGGCAAAAACGTGCCTTTTGCAGCCATATGTTGCACATTTACCATCATTTTCTGGTGCATGTCCAACTCAAGTTGACAGCTTTACATCATGGGCTGTCTTTGATGGCAAACACACAGTGTCATATTGTTTACAGACAATGAGTTCAAGTTTAATTGTTTGTGTGCAAACTTGTGTGGGCGGGGTTGCCTTGAGCCACTTTAAGTCCTGGTAAGCCAAAACTATCAGCCAGAAGTGGGACTCAAGGACAGGGAACGTGTGTATTTGTGCAAGGCGCACACATGTCTGTCTGCACGTGCATGTGTGATTGTGTGAGTGTACTCCAGCATCTCCACCTTCCAGTGCAGTTGATTACTTCCCACATGTCATCACATGAGACAGGAAATGGAGTCATGCGCCAGAGGAGGAGTGTCTCCCGAGGAAGTCCCTGAGCAGATTGTTTCAGAGGAACCCCAACCGCCGTCACAGCAGAATCCATTAAACACAGATGAATCTTCGACCACACTCTGTTTGGGCAGTGATCAGTTAGACCTAACCTGCTTTGGCACTGAGATTTCTTTTCTCTAGAGTTACAGTAACATTAGCATGACAGGGGTAAAATTCGGATAATTGTACTTATCGATATTGTACTTGCCATGATGTCATGACTTTAGCTTATGAAATACAATGCATTTGGTTTGTATCTATGAGTCATTGCAAGTTTCATCATAGAGAGATTTCCCTGTTAAACCTCTCAGATGGTTTTATTTAAGGAAGTGCTTGAAGCCCAAAGTGATAAATCTACCAAAAGAACTTTACCAGAAAGATGGAAAAAGGAGAATCATTTTGGAGAAAGAGCTTTTTTTTTATTTATCCTAACTTTTTTTTATCATAACTTGTTCTGTCTTAACTTCTTAAGTTAACTTTTAGCATCAACTTTTATCTGCTTTCCTCCCTCATTAACCATCTCAGGATCCTTCAGATTTATCTTGTGACCTTTGGAAGGCCTATCCACAAGGGGGATAAACTACAAATGAATGAATGAATGAATGAATGAATGAATGATGTTTTTATTTTGGACCATAAACATAAAAAACAACAAAGAAAAAAGACCAAATTAAAACAAATCAAGCACAGTCAAACATATACAAAAGGAAATCTGAAAGGGAGAGGGAAGAAACCATAAGCTTATCCAGTCTCACCCCCAACCCACATCCGTCACTCAAATTCCAATATAATCATAACAAATTCCCCCCGCTCCCACAGTTAACCCTCCCCATCTGATCCATCCCATCTCACCATCAACAGTCGGCTACTTGGCAACAACTACCAAACTTTATGGAAGAAGTAAACTTTAACAGCTAATGTGTATGAGTATTAATATTAGATATATATCGGGGAGGCATTTTGCTGCAAAATAAGTGGGCTACTTTAAGTACTTGAAATAATGTTTTGCTGATTATTTTTGCTGAATCAAGGCTTTTATTATCACATCACTTTCTCTTTTCATGAAATGCATTCTGAAGGTTAGATACAACGACCTCAAGGGCCGTTATCTCTCTCTCTCTCTCTCTCTCTCTCTCTCTCTCTCTCTCTCTCTCTCTCTCTCTGTGTCTATCTTTTTGCAGAGATACATTCATTTTCTTTGTTTTGGGGTCATTTTCTTGCTGGTCACCTTTATGGTGGCAGTATTAGAATTTTTTTTGCTGCCACATTTTTCTTGAATTTCCCCTCTCATGAACAGGATATTATGTCTGTTTGTTAATTTTGGAATTCAGGATCCCACTGCATTCTAATGCCAGACAATTCATCATTCAGTCTAAATATTGTGACTGTCTGTTTTAAGGTGTTAAAGAAAAGCTCGAAGGTCCATGACCAAAATGTTATGTCCCTAATAAACAGGGTGTTGAGAGTTTGAAGGATTTCAACTTTTTCTTTCACATGATTTCATTTTCTTAAGCCCCAGACCGACATCAAAGAACTAGAACTGAAAAAGGCCAACTGTGTCTTGGCCAAAAAGTTACTCTTGAGAACACCTAAAAGAGTAAAGCCAACTCGCAAGAATGTTCTACGCCTGTATTAGAGAAATAACTCTCGATTCTAACAGGTGGCGGTAGTCTGTATTTGTCATTTTATAGGAAGAATCCAAGACTATGGACTGTATATAATTCTAACCATTGTCATGATAAAACTGTGATGGTGTAACATTTCATTGAGAGCTGGCCTCTCCTGACAATACGCAATCAGAGAGATTTCTCTCACCTATTGAATTTGCTGCCAATAAATCATGTTCAGTTCACAAAAAAGCCTTCGATAAGGGGAAACTAGTGCCAGTGGTACAGAACAGAACGCAAAAACTAGTGTGTCAGATGCTCACCATCTGCCTGACACTCACTGATAACTGACAGCCATAGTGCATCAGGAGCCTTGTGCACGTACTCCACGGTGTGAGTATTGTTACAGTTAATCTTAGTTTGTGAAATAAAAAGTAAAATTATTAAAGTAAGTAAACGAGACATAGGCTGCTTTGTATTCATGCAAGACTTTTTGGATAAAAGACGCATGAGTCTTTCTTCAGGCTTTCAGGATCCTTATTTGGGTGCCAGTAAACTGTATTGATTGTTAAAGCAACACTATGTAACTTTTTATCGCAACCTGTGGCTTCAACAAACCAAATGATGCTCGTTAATATGTAACACAAAACAGCAATTGCAATAAAACCAGGTGTAAGACATGCAGAGAAAATGTCCACTGGTTCTTCCTCTGATGTCCAACAACTGCTCTGTCGGTCTGCAGCCTTTTATTCAAAAAAGCAATTCTCAGAAAGGACCCGCTGCTGCAGCTGCAGCTTCAGTCTGCAGGCAGCCCTCATGTTGTTTTCACGAACTTCTGTTAATCAGAGAATTGAGGCAAAGCTGTCGTAGGAGATAAGGGGGAATTCCAGAGGACATTTTCTCCATGAAATATGACCCTATTTCACTGAAATCGCTGTTTTGTGTGACATATTAACCTACATTTTTAAGTTTCACGGTCAAAGTCACATAGTGTTGCTTTAAGTTTTATCCTTAAGCTTTCCCTTATTTAACTTGCCCTTCTTCACTCTTTTACTGTGAAAGAATACATGTGTTTTAGTCCTATTTGAAAGCGACTTTTTTTTTTTTTTTTTGCTTTCAGAACTTTTTCAGTTAGTAAAAAAGTTCCGCTCTACAGTTATTGTCCTCTATTTATTAGTTTTAAAAAATAATCCTTTGTGCCAGCAATTAATCAAAGGCTTTAAGGGAATAAACTGATGTCTTAAATCAGTGTGTTGTCCTCCTTTTCCTACTCTTTTACTCCCATGACCCTTTTTCTGTCTCTTCTCTCCTCATTCAAGGTTTGTGAAGGATGCGCAGGAGAGAGAATGGGTCAGGCACCTTATCCTCGCTCTGCTTTTGTCATCACAAATTCGTCATTCTTTTCCTTCACTTTATTGCTTTTCAACACGTCATCAGCCCTACCTGCCAGCGTGCACCAAGCAGCCTGAAAAGTGTGTCAGGGATGGGTACAAATTTGAAAAAAAAAAGGGGCAGTCTTACACTCTTTCACATAAGATTGTGTATGTGAGTTTCCAAAAGGGTGATGAGACTGAGTGAAACAATAGGATTTTCTCTTTGTCATCCGATGGACACTACGCTCCCTGTAGAAGGCTCACCTTTACTCAGGTGGAAAAACATTCACCAACACTCACTTTTTTCGATATGAAACTGTCATATTAAAATTTTAAATGGATGTGCGTTTTTTTTTTTCACTCTGTGATTTCTTCCCTCCAGTAGCTGCAAAGGATTGGAAAACTTTTGCTGCTGTGGCCAAGAGTTGAAGGTCTTCACAGCTCAGTCGAGTGTGTGCTAGTTTCCTCACTTTGACTGGTTATGATTTTGAGTATGGAAAAAGACAATAATTTGGA
>JAQLOL010000005.1:7695927-7716364 GCA_029783665.1 Naso thynnoides | reverse complement strand
TCAAATGCCATGAATGGAGTGGCTTATTGAATTACAGACTTCCAAACCAGGTCAGAGCAGTTTGAGAATAAATGTTGCAGACATTAAAATACTGACATTCATACTTCTCACATGCCACACCACGGAAATCACGTTCCTCTGTCTTCACCATATCTACATGTTTCTGTATTATAACCTTTATACTGATATATATTTTGAAAGAATGCCTATGACTTCTAATCCTGCTCCATTTTTGGAAATTTATTATGTGCCTGTCAGGATGCATGGTAGAGCAGTAAATCTGGTTTTCTTTCCAGATAAACGCGCTCTGCTCAGCATTCTGCAGCAAAGTGGAAAATATGATGTATTGACTTTTCTTTCGCACAGTTCCTCAAAGGTCACAGGCTCAGTTTTACTGTGTGCTCACTTGACTTTTCAGGTGTAGATATTAGCACCTTCACATCATTCTGTTGTGTTGCTGACAATATTATTAAGTCAAAAATAATAACATTACTGCAATACCTGGCTGGATGCTCTCTGAGGATGACTTCATTGCTGATTACTCTAACAGTTGCTGTGGTTGTCAACAATTACACAATGTTAAAATTTCCAATACTCCCCCACACACTAATACATAACAGCTGAACAACATATGTACATCTTTACACATCTGCTCAAGATTTTTGAAAAAGTCAAAAACCTACGTTTAACAATATTTTTCGTTGCTATGTTCAAAATGTTCAAATTTACACCACAGACCAGATGCAATAATTCCTTTGTGAAAATGACGCTCACAGTCACAATGATAGACAGGCCAGTGTTATTGCCAACTTGCCATGTGGCAGCGACTCGTTCTTTCTGGAAAGCCATGAGGGACAGCAGCATTGTGAACGATGAAGTGGAAGGATTTAAGAGGTTCAGAGGGGAGAGAAATGAGTGAAATATAATTCATCAACTCTAAATTTATCTCGGCGTGCTAAAGAGAGCAACCAAAAGCTCAATGTGGTTCTCATTTCGTGGGCCTTTGTTTGAGTGTATGTGTGTGCATACTCACTGTGTCTTTGCAAACGTGCATACTTTTTATATGTGAGTGCGCTTGTCAGGATGGATCGTCAATCTGAAAGATAAATATGCATATTACAGGAGGATCAGGCTGTGGCTTAGAGCTGACAGCAGATAGGATACTAGACAAATCCACAGGCATTAAGTAAGAAACTGGCTCCGATATATCAACACACTCGCAGATGTCGGCATCATAAAAGTTCCTCTTTTAACACATTTTCTGCTCTGCTACTGCACTGCGCTCCAATTTTAACAATCCTGCAACAAATGTAACATAGATACAGATTGACCTCTGTGTGCATGCTCTCTCCTCCTTAAAAAAAATAGGCTGACAGTTTGGTAAATATGCATTTACTTTCTTGCCATGACAAAGTTGAGAAAATAGTACCACTATAATGTCTTTGCATTAAAGAAGGTACAATGAATATTTCTAATAAAAACAATGTTAAGTAGTGGCTCGCAGTTTCCCTCCAACCCAATCTCGCTTCCAACCCATCACAAACGGCAGCTTGGTCAGAGGCCCTTGGCATCACTTTATAAACCATAAGGTACCCTTTTAGTGTCTGTTTGTGACACACAAGGGTTTCAACTCACTGGAATGTGAGGTCATCCGTGGCAATGTTGGAAGCTCACAGCAACAAATCATCTCCACAAAATACAAAGTCGGGCCCAGTGAAAACAAAAGTCTGTGATCTTTTCCTAAACTTAACCATGTAGGGTTTTTGTCTAAACCAAACCGAGCTGTGACAGTTTTACAATGTTAAACACATGATTAAAACAGCGACCATTTTACAGCATTAAACACGTGTCAAACACGTGTTTAAAAAGCCAGCAACACTGACTGTGTGTGTTGCACACAATACTAAAGGACTGTCTGGTGCTTTAAAACGTGACGCCAAGCGGCTCCTGACCGCGCCTCAATATGTCACAAGTTGAGACTGAAAGCGTGTCGTCCCTTCAGCACTATGGAGCTTTATAGGTCTTATAGGTCTATCTGCAGTCCTTACCCTTGACCAAGACACTGTCACAGAATCTGGAGTCGGTTTCCAGACGCTGCGCTGTGACTGCCCACTGCTCCTCAGGGATGGGTTAAATACAGAGACCAAATTTCACTGTGCTCTGTATATGTGACCAATAAAATACCTTTACTGTACCTTAAGTCATTGGCTGCATATTCTGTCAACATTCTGATTAGCACCGTTTTCAGCTGGGTCAGGCAACAGTTTTCAGCAGAAAAGCCCTAAAAACTTTGCTCTACGTGACATGCCAAGCCCCCCGATAGGCAGGTAGAGTTAGACATGCAGGTGAACAAAATGGAGCACTAAGCAGCCATAGGGTCCAGTAATTTTATCTCATTACGAGCTGGAGACCAAAAAAATAACTAAAGAGAAAAAGAGAATGGAATATTGGAGTGATATTCTCAAACCATAACTAAACCCCCTGGAGTTTTGGCTGACATGCATCCCTCTTGAAATTCTGCATCTGGAATGTAAAAAAATGAATTAATTTGGGCAGCACTAGGAGGCAGGGCTTTACTGAGAGTAGACCCGGAGAATTACATAGTCTGAGCATAGTGGCTGTAGTTAGATATAGCTGTTAGCATATTTAAGTTAAGCTAAATTGGAGCTAAGTTAATTAGCAGTGGGCGAGCTCTGCACATTTCTTCCTTGTCCAGTTTTCTATTTTATTATAACAAGCTTTATTGGCATGAATGTAACAAACAAATATTGCCAAAGCTCTATATGATAATACATGAAAATTTAATAACATTAGTGATAAACAGAAGTAAAGTAATGATAAAATAATGTGGGGCACCTTGGGACTCAGTTGGTAGAGCAGGTGCCCCATATTGAGTGGCTCTGTCCTTGTCGCAACAACCACGGGTTCGATTCCACCTTGTGGCCCTTTGCTGCATGTTGTTCCCCCTCTCTCTCTCCTGTTTCCTGTCTACTCTTCAGCTGTCCTGTCTATAAAATAAAGGCACAAAAGCCCCAAAAATATCTTCCAAAAAAGAGATAAAATAATATATATTTATGATGTTATGATATGAATGGTAAAAACCGAATTAAAATGAGATAAGATATGAAATTCTGATATTTATCTTCTTGTCAGGAACTTGGGAGGTAGGCAAATAAGAAAAAGGGACAAAACAGCAGCACGGGATTAACACATTAATGCTGACAGCCCTAGTATTAAAGCGATATTTCACCACAAGATTATGCTTAGTATATCAATTACTCACCCAAAGATGTCTTCAATTGAAGACTTTTTTTCCCTTCCTCCTTCCTTAGAAGTGCTTCTAAGCATATATTCCAAATTGTTAAATAATTTCTTTGACAGAATCCAAATGATACTCTGACTAATACCAGAGAATGCTATGCTTAGTGACAAAACAAACAACACCAACGAACAACAGGGTCTGTTATTAACCAATCAACCATTATATAACAATATGGACCGAGTTCTCCATGATTCCAGCAGTCCATTAAGCATCCAAATGCAAAACACAGACCAGTCTAACAGGGAAGCGATTGCATCCTTGACAGATAAAACAGAAAAACTTTACGTTCTGCACTTGTGACTAAAATCACATAGCAGAGGAACATCATGCTAAAGCCATTTTCAAGCCCTGACACACTGAAAACCACTCACCTCAACCTCTTTTAAGTAAAAACCCAGAATCACATTTAGTTTTAAAGTTACGACACATTTCTGAAATAATGTTTTATAGTGGAACACTGGCAGGCAATGGGAGGGCAATCTTGTACTGTACACGAGTGCTGCAGAACTGGCCAGTGTGCACACAGTGAAGCAAACACAGCAGGTCTTCAGAAGCCAACAGATAAATTGTTTAGTTGTGTTTGTACACAGTGCTTGCTTCATTCCTTCTCTGCATTTCATCAGTTGTGTTATTGTGAAAGTTAACACTGCACTTTTGCCTCCAGAAACAAAACAAATACCATGAGCTGATGTTACAGTATCTGCTGTCTCACCCAGGAAAAATTCTACAAGACAAGTGTATGTTTGTGTAGGCAAAATGTAGGTTTAATGTATTTTTAATGCTTGCTTTCAATCACAGTGACGCATGGCCCTACACTGAGCTTGTTTAGGGCCATCTTGAAACAGTGTGTAAGGCCTGTTACTCGGCAGCAGGAAAAGTATGACAAGACGGAGGTTCAGAAACTGAGAGAGAAGAGGAGAGACAAAAAGCAAAGGAAGAGACAGAACCTCTGATTGAAGTTTGTTTGTTTTCTTGGCTTGGAAATATGATTGTACTAAAGCCTGCTTTGGTCTCGGATCCTTCTCTGTTCCTCTGGGTAATTAAGACTAATAAACACAGGCTTAAACTAAGACACGGCCGGGAAGACAGAACTGAAGAAGACAGGCAAGATTTGAACATATTTAGTGCAGCCAAGCTCACTGGGTGAAAGCAAACGGGAAGCCAGTGCACCAGACTGTGGAAAATAATCACCCACTCCACATCACATCATCACATCACTTCACACTTACCAAACACAATACAAATGCCACAGTTTACAGTAAATGGTGTAACTGCCAGAAAATCTGCAGTGTGACGCTTTCTAGGGAAACTAATAGCTCTGTCTTTCCATTTTTATATTCCATCATTTATCTGTACAACCATCTGGATTTTGCAGTAGAAAAAAAGGTCTATAGAAATGAAGAAATTACCTGGATATGAACCAGAGTAAATCAACATGTGACAGATGATGAAGTAAGAGGCACTACATGGATACACAGCAGTCCTTGTTCGACCTCACAGGAGATACATATAACTCTCAACAGGTGTCTCTGTAGGGTTTTATCTATTTGTCTTCATGTCAAAAAGTACAAGGTTGGCGCTGCAGCGGTGCTGTTTATTGCATTATGTGCCGGCAGCCTGGCACGTTATTCACAAAATGATAAATTAGGAGAATGATAGAAAAGCAAAAGAATTGGATTGTTTAAGCCATAGAAAACAAAAGTTAGAGACCAATGACTAAGAGCCCGAAATGAAACACAAGGACAGACAGAAATACATTTTTTATTGGCTTTCTGGAAGAATAAGATAGAAACACTTCTTCAACTAAAAAACTCCTAAATGACTGAGTTTATTCAAAATGTTCTTGGTAGAAATGTCTTTGTGGCAGAACTAAGTAGAAGATATTTATTTTTAAGAACTAAAGCAAAAAAAACAAATTGGCTTTGACACACTGATTAAGACTGAGCAAGTTGGGATTGACTTTCTTATGAACCATCCTCACTGGTTTCTTAAAACAGTCTCAAATGGCCAAGCATCATTGCGTTTTCATTACCTTAGAATGAAACTTTAATATCAACAGAGGGGGGAAGGTCCTCTTCACAGTCTGCCAGGTTGTACCACCATATTTCAGTCTAAAAAAAAACCTTGCACATTAGCCCTCAAGAAAGCTTTTCACATTTTTTGCAAGGTTCCCAACCACCTTAGTGTCTTCTACATGCATGTAAAAGGGAGTGTGAGTGGAGGGACAACAAACTGGGTGTAATCTGCAACTTCAGCGCTTGATGTCACAAAATCATCCATACTAGTCCTTATAAGAAATCACACTAGGCAAGAAACATGAACATAGGTGACGGAAACAAGCAGTTTAGTCCGATTGTCGTAAAAAAAGAAAAAAAAGAAAAAGAAAAAGAAAAAAAAAACTATTTGGAGTTCATACCAAAACTGAATGCACTTGATATGTCAGTGTTACTCCCTCATTACGGGAAAACTGATATGGTGAGTGAAGTGGTTCAAAATAGCGGAACAGAATCAGCTGGTTAGTAAACGAGGGTAAATATTCACAATGTTCTCTCTTGGAGGGAAGTTTGGATGGCCAGTCTCACTTCCTTTATTTTATGTTATGTTATTCCAGATCTTAGCAAATTTTTCTTGTGTGAATGCGAAAAGTCATTCAATCAACCACTTTAACAAGTTATGAACACACCATTGACATTCATTACCTTTTAAGTTGGTATGGTAGGCTAGCAAACAGTTGCTTATTGACATGTCTAGCAGTTGTGAGGCAGGTATTTACTGGTATTTATTAAAAAAACATATTGATTACAGTTGCTTTATAAAATTAGATCTCGAAAAGTTCATGCTCTTTTCCACACAGTAATAGTTTAGAGGTTGCAGAGGGTATGACAGTTTTTTGTTTTTTGTTTTTTTTTTACTGTATATGTCTTAGTTTTAGCTAATGGACATTAAAAAAATCAGTGGTCATTATTTAAAACTTTGCATGTAGGGGACAGTTTATACTTTCTTTAATAACCATTCATTCAAAAGAACAGGGGACTTTTGTTTTTCCAGTGATTTGCACAAGAATGTCCTTAAACTGACAGGTGTAGTTATAAGCCAATGGTCTGGAGTCATTTACTACAGCATGTTGTCAATCTCCCCTGTGACAAAATCATCCAATTCTTATCCACATGGACGCACATTAGGAGAATATTTGTTGCCATGCAGGGGAGGGTTAGACATGATACCACATAAAGGCACAAACATCGAAAATATTCAACATTACATCCTACCAGCACCAACCTGCAGACTGAAAGACAGCAGCAGCTTTTACAGAACGGTCAGCAGCGTGTGGGATTATTTAGAGTTCTACACAGAGGGCTTAGAGATCTCCAGTGACGACTTTTACCTTCATCCAAAGACTTGTAAAGGAAAAAGATTAAATATGAAAGCTGTATCTCATGATTGCAACAATATTAAGTCATTATCTTTTTTTTTTTTTTTTGGAATTCTTGTTTTATTGGTTAATATGAACTAACACAAACAAAATCCACAACCGAACGAGCATGAAGATCTTTCACATATGAAAAAATTGAAAGGTAACTGTAAAATAGAATAAGGTTTTGGGTTTTTTTTTAAAGGGTAAAAAGAAAAAAAAAGACATCATTTGCTTCTTCGTCTCCTATCCTCCCTGTCTATGGTTGCATTTTTCTTTATTTTTTTGCCAACACAGTTGCTAATCTGCTAGTAAGGTCTTGGTTTTGCAAGCTAAATTTGTCCTCAAGTTTCTGAAAATTCCTTGTAATACCTTTCTTTATGTCTGTACCGTATGCTGTGCCCACCGTAGTTCCATTCTATAAACCTTTTGTCGTGTTTACTAGGCCTGAAATCTCGGTCATACACAAGCCATTCTAAAATATCAGTTAAAATGTTTAAGTGTAAAATATTTCAGTGTTTTATTCCACGTTTGTAGTGAACTGTTAATCCATGGGTTGTTGCTGTCTACGAGCTGGCTGAGTCGCTTTTTATTGATAAATTGGCCCACAGAAATAAATAACATTATGAGGCTTTACATGTTTTAGCCCATTAACTGTTTGTTACTGTGCACTTTCCACTTTCCAAAGCTCATTATTTGGTGTTTTTGATAGATTTTTCAAACTTCAAGAAAATCATTGCTTTCAGTTTACTTCAACTTGAAGGGACTTTAATTTTCTTGAGGTGCAATCAGTCACCGAGACCTTTTTTCATTTTTACAGTAGGGCATTTATGTTGTGATTGGGCTTCTTTTTTTTTATGTTTGCTGTTGGTGCACTCTATAACACACATACATCTTTTGGCTCAGCTGCTGAGCAAAAACTACAAATTTCAAATCATTGAAATTTGCTTTAAGCTTCATAAGGTCAAAAACTCTTTTTATAAAGGCTATATGACTGCAAACGGCATCACATATCAACAATGTCAGTCTTTCTCTGGGTCAAAAAAACCAGTGTGAACAACAAAGACTGCCAGATGTCACACTTAGGGAAAAGTCTTATAAAAAAGACTTGAAAAGTCAGTGTTGCCTTTGTAACTGGCAGGAGTGTGGAGCAACTGACTATACACTACAGCATGCGCAAACGGTGTGCTTTCCATGCCAGCAGTCCACATGGTCACCAGCACAGAGGTTTAGTGGTTAGTACTGTTGCCTGTTGACACCAGGGGTGTCAAAAGTCCGGCCTGGGGGCCAGATAAAGCCCGCGGACTGATGTTTAATGGTCTCTGCTTTGTTTCTTAAAATGTATGTGGTCTGCCACACAGTATTTGTCAATAAAGCAAGTTGGAATATGTGCAAGAAACGCTTGCTGTGTTATTGATTATTGATAGTCTATTGAACTACTGATTTTTAAGGTCTAATATTATGGTGCTGAATATAAAATCCTACGTGTGTTGTACATCTAAGTGAAAAAAATCCCCCAAAACTTACTAACCCAATGTGAGAAGCAGCTGCCCCCCACGTTTTTCTTCATGATTTAATCTGGTCCCTATTCAAAAAAATGTGGACACGCCTGCCTTACACCAAGAAGGTCCTGGGTTCGAATCCAGGTCCACTCGTCTAACATCAAGAGGGTTCGGAGGGATCTTGTTTGCAGGTTCTCCCTGTGTCACAAAACACAAAACCACAAAGTGGTGGTGCGCTCATTTGCAGCGGCTCAGGACTAACCCCACCCTGTAACCTCACAATTTGGTGGTACAGTTCATTGTATAATGACAATAAAGTTGCTTTATTTTTACCTTTTGGGCTTCATGCAGACCCTTGCGGACATTAGGATGACGATTTTTACATAACGCATACCAAAGCAAACCCCTATGGACACATGGATGTGTAAAGTGTAATGTGACCTTAATTTCACTTTAACATACACAACTTCTTGCAGCAGAGATCAGAAAAGTGAACGTTTACACATTTGCAGGGCTCCCGTGGAAAATGGAAGTAGATGCTACAGAAAACTGCAGATAACCTGACATCAAGTGCAGCATATGGGAGATATTCTCCATGGCAGCAGCCAGGGCCAGGTCAGTAACCACCATGCTGATGCCTGATTGTGTTTAATTTGATACAAATGAGCACATTATCCAGCAATTTAACAGGAGCAATTATTAAGTAATACCTCATTTCATTAATAAACAGTGTATTATGACTGGCATGTCATATTCAACACAAGTGTCAAAAGTGAGCTAGGATTTTTTTTTCATCCTCTTTTTCTTTGTTTCTCTTGGGGTATTGCATACTCTCTGCTGTGGGGAGGAGATGTGCAGCTGGTGTAATAAACTATAATTCCCTGAAAAACTGCTGAAAGAATCCTGACAGAAACAGGCCAACATCTAATTAGGCCTGGATAGGGGGGAAGTTCTAACTCTTTAGTCTTTTTTATAATCCATCCCTGTGTTTCCCATTAAAATAGTTTCCAGCCACTGAAAATCGGATTTGAAACAGCCAGCTTCAGGTAATACCTGCTGGAGCGTTTGCCAGACAGTTTGGCTGAACTCGAGACCCTGGTTCTGCTGTTGGACTCTTTCCAATAATTCTTCAACCTCTCAGCCAAGTCCGTACCATTTATTTATTCATCTTTGTCATTCAAACGCAAGTCATTCTACATGTTGTTACTCTGTTTTCTTATAAAAATCAGTGGTAATGTAAAAATAAGCAAGATGATGTGAATCATATGCATCTGTTTTGACACAGTGTCTGTGTTGTTCGTCTTCTTTGTGCAGAGTTGAACAAACAAGCTAAACATGAGCAACGCAGACCACAGGGTGGTCTGCAATACTAGATCACAGAAGTGGTCTTGTCTTTGTAATTTGCTCTTTCACTTGCATTTTACTAACCAAGGCCACACTGAGTGTAATTTTAAATCAAGCTTGCTAGACTTTGAATACAATCAATCTGGTAGGTGCTAAGGTAAAACAGATCCAAGTAGCCATATGGACAATGTGTTGTTCATGAAGAAATATATTTAACAGAAGAGGAAATGTACAACAAAATGAGTCCATCTGTAGAAGCTGTGGATTTTTGCCCAGCTGGCAAACGTGACTGTTTGACGAGAATTATACTTAAACCTTTTTTACTCTGGACCAGCATTACTTGGAAAGCTCTAATTTTAAATAAATCCAGAGGTCTAAGGTAATTAATTAAAATGAAACAATTAAATGAAGCTCTTACTAACTAAGCTAGCTCACAAAGTTACCAACTGAAAACGCTTACTTGTTGCTATAGCAATGAACTTGGTGCATTCACACTCTGAGGAAAAGAAAGGTCTGTTAATTCTGACTAAGGAAAGTTCACTCATTACCCCAAGATATTCATCTTCAGTGCTAGTTTTTTTATTAACACCAGATGAGGAAACTTATCTTAAACTGCCAATTTGTATTACATAGTGGTTCATTAAAAAGTAAAAAAGTAAAGTGGACTTCTGAGCTGTATTTTACTGCTGTGATTTTAGCTCATGGCATGTAAGAGAGGCCCTGTTTGGACAAAAACTGCTGAGGCCACAGAGGGAGAGAAGAGCAAAGACATCCAGGTCTAATTGTGAGCAGGTGACCAGCAGGAAAACACTGGGCAGATTCAAAAACCTGCCCCAGCTTTCAAAATGCCACAGTCACCTCACCTGGTCCTTCTCACTCACAGGCCTTTTTAATTTTCCACAACATTCCTTAATCCACCTGGTGACTCTGCACACGCATATCCAGACAAATGCAAACACATACACAGATGCACATTGTTTCCCATATGCCTCAAACTATCATTATATTACTAGCAGATGGATGTGTGTGGGCATCTTTCTCTGAAGCATGATGTACACAAAACCACAGCTTGTGTTAACAAACAATGGATCTACAGCAATCAGAGAGTGAAGGACAACCAGAGGCCCGTTTCAGGGAGCACGTTTCGATAAAAGTCTGTTAACCCTGAAATGAGGGGAACTTTGGGTTTTAGCATTAGAAAAGAGTAACTCAAGCCTGTTTCAGAAAGAGTGGTAACTTAAACTCTGAATCAGTTACTATGATAACTGAGTCTGTAAACCTAACCAGGTTAGGAGCAGGTTTTCCTCAATAAACTTCGAGTATCTCCCTGTCTCCTCCTTCTTTCAGCAAATCAATCATTCAATCAGATTTATTTTTGTATAGCCCAAAATCACAAATTACAATTTGTCTCAGAGGGCTTCACAAACTTCACAGGTGTGACATCCTCTGTCCTTAAACCCCCTCACGGCGTGAGGAAAAACTTAAAAACCCAGAATCAATGGGAAGAATCAGGGAAAAATAAGAAACCTCCAAGAGAACCGAAGAGGAGGGATCCCTCTCCCTAGGACGGACAGAGGTGCAATAGATGTCACATGTGCAGAACACAACAATAAAACAATCACAATGTTGCTGCTACATTTTGAGAGTCTATGAATCCAGAAGGAGGTGAACTCATGAGTCCAGGTGCACAGTCTATGGGTCAGATGTGACCAACACCTGAACCCTGTTTCATTTCCTCTTTCATTCACTTTTAAGCAGAGTTTTACAGTCTGTGGTTTATATAATCTGTTAGGCGTATTTAAGCATAATGTACTTTTGTGTTGAAAGTGGCGTGTCCTTTTGTCGATGAAGAGGCCACATTACTAAGCTGGGAGTAATATACAGGCTACGTCAGGAGATTATTTTGAGATGCTGACTAGATGTTTTATCATTTCCACATGACTATTGTGTTACCGTTTTTCCAAACAATCTATTTTATATCTGCATAATCTTATCCACCCTTACATCACCAGCATTGCTCAAATGTTAATTTATTTAGGCTTAATTAATTAACTAAACAGGATAAAGGTGAGAGGAGGAGGAGAGGAGAGTTTGTGTGGAAAAGCATTACGTTGGGGATAAAGCTGCACATTGAAATAGCCACTGATTGATTTTTATTTTGTTAATAAATATGATGAAAGTGAGGTACCACCTTGACCCATGACTTACATGTTTAAACTATGTACCTATATTCAATTTGAACTGCCTCCAAGTCTGCTTTTTCCTGTGGGATATAAATCAATTTTAGGTTCAATGCAATTACACCGGTTTTCACCTGTAATGTCGTAAGCACGATAAAATATTAAATAAATAGCCTAGACTACATTTAAACTTTTTTTTTCTTTTTTCTACACATCTGTTAACACTCGTCATATGCACTTGAGGATTTCTAATTTCACAGGAGGAAGGTAGACGAACCTCCTTTTGTCAACTGTTGCCATGGTGAATTGTAGTATCGGTGCTCCATTAATGTTGGCTTTTTATAGAGCTACCTCAAATGAGCTTTTCTGGAACCGGAAACTCAGTTTCCTATCTGAAGGTAAATCAACTCAGAGTTCAGGGTGAGACTCAGACTTTGTTGAACCTCCTTTCTGAAACGGGCCCCAGGATTTAAAGATGTCTAACTTAAATTGTGCTCCACTATGCATGATACAAGATACAAGACAGGGTTGTTTATTTTCAGTTGACAAGTTAATGCATAAGCCACAATCTCCTGATACTTAAAACTTAAGGAAGATTTGTTTTGGCAAGGGACCATCTGGTTTTCATATGTTTTTTTGGAAATACTACTGACTGAGAAGCAAAAAATATAAGCTAAGATCAGCAGTTGGCTAAATGGCCTGTCACTTTCTGCAGAGAGCAGAGAGCACTCCAGCTATAAAAAACACAAAGATGAAAGTGCAGTTACAATTAAGACTAATTAACACAAGTGTTGCTTGAAGTTGAAATAACTCATGTTTTGCAACATACAGGTAACTCCTAGTAAATAAGACCTTGCAGTCAGCATAGCTTAGCTTAAAAACTGGAAACAAGTTAGAAAGTATTGGCCCCCACAATCTGTTAAAACTTCTCATTTGCAAAAATAATCAAACTGCAGTTCACCTCCAAATAATTTTTTTTTCCTTTTATTTGTAGTGCTACTTAAATACATCTGAATTGTTTTGGTGTGAGTTGCAAAAGGCAATAGTAGACTTAGTTGTCTGCCTTTTCTCAAATATAATGAAACTGGATGTTTTTCAGCATGTGGTACTACTGTACTTAAAATTATCACAAAAACCTATTAGGTTGGAGAGGTTGCATCAAGACAGGAATAGATGGTGTAATAAGAGGAAGGTTAGAACAATAATTACAATTAATTACAGTTACTTATGAAAATTTTAATGACTACAAAGGGGTTAAATGTGAATGTTTTGTGTAAAAAGTTTAGGCTATATGTTGAATAATATTTTCTCTTGTTTTAATTTGCAGCGCTCCACATCTGCCATTAACACTGTCTTGTTTTAACAGTTAAAAACATTTGTAAGAAATTCAGAAAAGTAATCAAAAAATAAGTGAATGTAATAAGTTACATTGCTCTATTACAGAAAATGAAATTCTTACATTACTTATTACATAACTAGTAATCTGTAACCTATTACATTTCCAGAATAACCTTCCCAATCCTGCTTTTTGAGGCCACATGCCTCAGACCAAAGTCAGACCAAATTTTAACTCTGTGGGGCGTCAGCTGCTGTGCAGTGTAAGCCGCACAGCGTGAGCATTTAAATTGTAGTTTTTGTCTTTACATTCTATTCCATTCACTCATACAGTGGGAGTTGGAATCAAACAACATTTCCGTACTAATTGCTTCCCCAGAGACAGAGCGAGAGGACAATATGGAGATCTTGGAGGCAAAGGCTAGTTCAGTCAAAAGTTCTTGAAAAAGGGTATTGTTATCATAAATGATTAAGGAATTTAATTTAAGCCCAGAATGTTATTTTGCTTAGATTGAGCCACTGTTTCCTTCTCATAGCACCATATATCTAAATCATGATTGCTGTCTGACACAGTCATGATGGGAAATATCTCAATAGAGGAGCCAAGCAAACCACACCAGGGAACTGAAACAGAGCAGGGTTAATGCAGAAGAAGTTGCACAAAATCTGTTCTCTGCCCTTTTTCTTACACCCTCTTACTCCAACAAGTGACAGCAGTGAAAATGTTTTTGGAAGGTTGAACACAAACAAATATGGACTGAAGCTAATAAGGTCATTGGATAAAATCCTGTTGTGAATTTTGGAAGTGATCACGTCTATCTTTTTTCATTTATATGCATTTTTGGGGCTTTTCAGCTGTCTGGAGTAATGGAAATGTTTGCCTTTCTTCATCAGCTATGTTGGTGACAACATTCTATAGCTTAAAAATACATGTGAAATTTTCAGTTGTAGAAGCTACATCTCTTTATGGAAAAAAAAATTCAGCAGATATCTTAGTTATGACATGGTGATATAGGTGAGCATTTTTGTGTCTGTGACACAGCTCTATAGCTTAAAAATATAGGAAGTTTGCAGTTGTAGAAACTGTGGGGAAAAAAAATTTGGCAGATATTTTAGTTATAACACAATGGTAGGTATTTTTGTGTCAGCGACACGATAATAGTTTTATAATCACAGTATTACACTCGCAAGCGCCTCGGTCTTGATCACATCACTGTCCTGCTCAAATAACATTAAAGCTCATTTCAAGTGTAATATCATTTAATTAACGCAGCATAAGGACAGAAACAAAGGCAACAGCTCACCTGGCTCAGTTCAACTTACACCTCTACGATTCGCTAATTCACACGTTATATCTCATGAGCTTAATCCAGGGGTTCCCAAAGTTTTCAGCCTATGACCTCCAAGATAACAGTGCCAGAGACTGGAGAACTCATCAGCCCTGGAGGGGCCATATTGCAATGTGCACAAATGCAGATATGCACAATCATCAGGCCAATATGCAAAGACAGGCATTAATACAACACAAAAGAACAACAGCCTTACAGTCATAATATCAGTTATGGGTTAAATATGCAATATTAGATTATATTAAAAAATGTTGTTATTGTTTTTTTAATGGCATCTTGTAAACAATTCCTCTGTGTCTCACGACCCCCACTTTGGGAACCACTGGTTTAATCCATACAAATCCCAAAATGTACACACCTTGTACACTGTAAAATATCCATCTCACAATGTGTCTTAATCACAAATAAAACAGGGATCCCTATCAAGATTTTCTGTGGACGTAATGTGTGTATGCCACAGTTGGTCAGGCTAAAATTTATGGTGTGAATCCTGTTTTATAAGGGTTTCATAGCTCAATACTGCGTGAGCTTGGAATTATGAGGTTCTATCTCCATTTAATGTTGTTCAGAGATATTGAGCATCAAAGTTTTCACATCCCATAAAATAGAATTGAATAGAACCTTTATATTTGATTAATTGGACTAAAAATATGAAATATTAAAAAATAATACAACACAGGCATGAATAAACATCCAGGGGATCAATATATGTGAATAACTCAATTTTGACAAAGATGTCAGATAGAACCTTGTAATTCTAACATCACGATTGATTGATTTTTTTTTTTTAAGTTCTCTTTTTGTACTCAGTACATCTTCTTGTGAACATTTGGATTTGAACACATCTCAGTATTTCACAATAGAACATTTCAAGGTGCTGTTTGGTAGCATAATTGCAATAACCCATGATGGTTGTTTCCATGTGATCTTTGGGAACCTTTTTACAGATGGCCCCACAGGTTTTATGGCTGCTCTGAGGCCCAGGAGAGCAGCCTGTCCCAACAGGAAGCGAGGGGAGCAGAACGTGACTGATAGAACCGAACTGTCTGCTCTTCATTGTTACACAACACAGTCTTTCAATATGACACGCAGTGGGTAGTCCATTTTCCATCCTTTTTGTCTCATAAATAAAGGTTTTAGAAAAGATAATAAATGTCTCATCGGTTTTCCAACCTTAGTCACATCCCTGTAGTTTGTTGGATAAAGGGCTCAACAAAGGTGGATAAACAGCTCCCCAAAATCCACCCAAGTTTTAAATTTTTTGGCTTTCTGCTTTCATGCTTCCACTGTTGCCCATTAATTTCAGCATACTATGAAAAGTTAAGAGTGCCAATCATTTAAAAGTGAAGATTTAAGAAACAGGCTTCATTTTTTTGGTATTGTTGCCAAAATTCCATTGGTGCACAGTGATAGAGTTGCAAGCAAGGGATGTTTTGGAAAATATTTCTTGAAAGTGCATTCAAGGAAACCCACAAAATCATGCAAAACTGTCCTGCAAAAAAGCACTAAACCCTCATTATCCTTTTCCTGACATCTACGTTTGGCCAAGTGTGAGTTTTCAAATAAATTACTGATGCAAGCTGCAGCATTGTGGCTTAAAAATTGACTTCATTTCCACAGTGATGGATTATGTTGATCATTATCCTGTCGTGAAATTACCAGAAACTCATGGCTAACTGTGAAGCAGGGAATCTGCCTCAGTCTTCTGGTATGCTTCAGAAAATATTTTGGTCATTGTTGACTCTACTCTTATGTTTAATGGTACTTTAAAGAGCTCACTTATCTTCTTTCATTGCAAACAATACCGCTTTTAAAACTAAATGAAAATGGTCAGACCTGAGGCATCATTTGCTATAGTGCTCTTAAAACAACACTGGTTGACAATGTGAAGAGGAAAAAGAACAAAGGAGATAAAACCCAAAAGCCTCCTTACATGACTACATTACATTTTTCAACTAAAATGGCCAGAGGGAATAAAGAAAGTCTGCTTAAAATGCATTGTCATATATCAAGCAGCACAATTACAGCTTCAAGATTACAGAGCAATAAATTTAAAAAAAAGAAAAAAAGAAAAGCATTAATCCTGCATGTGCATAATGAATGTTGGGAAGATTTACAGAAAGTGGAGTAACAACTAATTATTGAGGCATTGGCTACAAGAGTATGATCTCAAAGTTTTTGTGTTTGATTCAACTTCCTGATGCTGATGATGATAAACAGTCTGATGCTTGTGCTGCTGTCTGCTGTTTACTGAGTTAAATTAGACAATCCAGCTTCTGACTCCACATTAGCAGAGGTCCTCTGAGGGCTCTCACTCCTCTCTGGTTTCTATACCTGCACACTGTCAGACTCAGACTATTTTCCTTTACCACACAGTGTCTTTTTCTTTGAAACGCTGTCTTGATGCTCCTGCCAGCAGGTCAAGAGTCACAAAAATGGTTAAAAACATTAAACAGAGGAGTAACTATTCACAAACTGGCTCTGAACCTCCTCTGTGCCTGCTCTCTGCGCCGTACCTGAAGGTAAGCGAAGAGCAAAATTCTTATCATGTGAGGATCGCTGTGAGCAGGCAGTTATAAACCAAAACTACAAAAACCGCAGGTGAATACTCATAACCTCACAAGACTAATACAGAAAAGTCCAAATCTCATTAATTGAGACTATCAAAGGAGAGTAAAAAGTCATTATTTTTTCTTGATTCTAACACTGATCACTGCGGCCACTAAAAGTTGATGTAAATGGCATAAGCTTGAGAGCTCAGTGGACATGTGATCAGCTTGTTCCTGCTCCAGAAAAGTCATACCTGCCCCTCACTATGAGCTGTTGTGTTGATGGGCCAGAAGAGGTTTTTCTGCAACATCCAGTCCCTACAAGAACAAGATTTGTTTCCATTCACCCATGCAGGGGTCTCTGCTGACTGAAGGTTTGAAGCAAGACAGCTGAGATAATGTTTTTCACATTCTTGATACTGCAGCTCCAGTGCAGCTATAAATAATGTCATACGATTAAAAAGCTCCATCACGCCCATATAACAGCAAAGGGTCATAATTGGAAAAGAAAGGAAAACTCATATTCATTTTGCACTTATTTATGTCAGTGGGGAAGATGTCTCATCGCATAAAAGTTTGTTTTTGTTTTGTTTTGTTTTTTTTTATCCTTTTTACAAAGACTGTCCCAGCCCATTTCTGTGGCTGAGTATTTATACAGCACAACAACCATCACCAAAACAGAGGGACAGCACATGCCAAACATCCAAGTGATATTTGCGTAGAAATGGCCAACTTGTTAGTGCTGCTGCCAAAGAACTTATTCTAAATCTAACCCTGATTAAAGTAGGATGACAATACAAGCTGTTTTTACTTTGAGCCTCATTCTCTAGAATAGAGGCTCAGGTTTTATCTGAAAATATTTTGCTATAAGATATTCATCCTATAAATTAATTGACCATCGAGAAACAATTTGCTACAAGGTAAATACAGCACAAATATTTCTGTTTGGTGAGTATACAGTGTGATACAACAATGATTCTCAATCGGGGTGAGGGTAGGAATCTTTAGGCACCTGACGATTCAATTTAATTACAATTCAGTGGCCTACAATTTGATTATAAAACAATTACCCATGCATCAGGATGCGTTTTGATTTTAGTTTAGTGTAACAGAGCTTACATAAAGCGAGGCTCTTTTCCAGTTCACTATCCATCAACTTTATAGGAGTCAAAGTGATTCCAAGCGCTGGAAAAGTTGGATCTTGTGGTCAGCCATGTTTCTTTCTTGTTTTCTTATGTGCTCCCCGTAAACTGTCAGGGTGCACAGCACACTGCAATTCTGTTTTCCGTCTTTTTTTGTTCCATCTATAAAGCCTTCATTGCATTCTTTGCTCTTCATAGCAGCAGCGTCTACACTAACCTCTCAAGGAGCCGCCATTATTGTTTTCGGGCAAACTTACACTAGTCGTCACACCTAAACCAAGTCTGTAGCTGCGGCGAGTTCCTCATAGGACGCTGATTGGTCCAAACCACTGTGGTTTACAACGGCATAGCTTGAAGCCTGACGTGATGGAAATGTGAGATAACATAATCACATGGTTTTGAGAATCCAGCTGCTTTGCAAGGTCATGCCACCAAGTTAAATATCAGCTTATATGAACACTGTAACATGATGACAAAGGGTACTTGAGTTCACATGTAGGGTATATGACAGCAAAGCCCCAGAATAAATGCAATAATCTGCTTTTTCTGACTCTGATCATCAATAGAATGGAAAGGGGTTGGGAAGGGCAGAATAGCTTTTTTTTATTACAATTATTTCAGTGCCTAAGTGTTTCCCCTGCAGGCTATCTTGGATAGCTCTGTATCACAGCTAATGGCACTCATCACACTCTCTCACACACACACACACTACTTCCCGACAGGATAGCTGCTCATCCCAGGACATCTGTGTGGCATAAATCACACTCAGAGATGTTAGCTCACAAACCACCAGGCCTCAAAGTGAGAGAGAGAGAAAGAAGCCATTGGCAGACACCACCAAGCAAGAGAAAGGAATGTAACGTTCACACAGTGCAATAAATCATGTTTTAATATCCAAAACAGTCAAATTATCCTTCAAGTGGGATTTGGGAAGGAGAGGTAGAATCAGGAAAAAATGGGGTGGTACAACGGCAAGTTGAAATCAACACCATCATGCTGAATGTATCTCCAGAGCTCTGCATTGCTGTGTAAACATATTCAGTCCGCGTTGGATGCTATGATGAAATGAATGACACACAACAGGAATTCCCAACACTGGGCCCCTACTAAATTTACTATTAAAATTTACAAAAATTACACTAAAGAATGGTAAAAGTTAACAGGAGTGAAAAAGGAGTTTTCATTGAAGAACAAGAAGCATCTTAGTCCTACTTCAGCCAGATGTAATGTAAGGTTATACTTTATATGGTTTTGTTGAATGGTGCCCCATATCTTTGTATCCAGTCCTCAGAATACCGTTCGCTGTCTACAGAGATGGAAAACTTGTTTCCACACCGCCAGTAAAATCTACTTAAAGCAGTAATGTCAGTGTGTACAATACTATCCTGGTTGAGATTTGTGCACTACACAGTAAGTGTACTGCAGTGAAGTGTACTGTATTTAAGTATACTAATGGAAGTATGTGATTTGGAACACATCTGGTTTCATCCTGATTTTTTGATACCACTGCTAAAACTTGTAACTACCTACAACACAAGTGTCCGTTGCTCCCAAAGGGGCTCAGCCTGCCAGCTGCTTTCAATCAAGCACACATCAACAAATTCTTCAGCCAGCTGTCAATCATATGAATGTATGAGCAGCTGACAGACACACAGATTTGTCCCACACATGCCACATTGTTCTATAGTTTAAGAGATTTAATGCTCGTACTTTTTGAAAAATGTTATTATATTTTTGTGAAAATTACAAGTTAATTTTGTTCGTGTGGTTGTTATACGTGCATCAATTAATTTTTGGCCACTTGGTGGCAGCACATCCATTGGCAAAGGCAGCAGTGATATATTATCACCTTTAACAGTAGCATATTTACACAGCAGATAAAAGCAACATTACTACTCATTTGGAATTTGTAGTCACCTCAGAAATGCCCAACTCCTCTTAATCTGTTTTGGACTCTTTTAACCACTGGTTTTCTGTGATAATTGCTTTACTGTGCTCACCAGGTAGTCACTCACTTTGTCTGTTGTACAGTGCTAAGCAGGTATGGTGTGCAGTGGGTTGTTAAAGCTGTCTCAGAGTGATCAGAGTGAACAAAAACAGTAATATCTCTGTCAGAGAAAAAACACAGAGCCAATTAATGCTATTTTACCAACATCAGTTTGATTAATGATGACCCTAATCTGATTGTTTAATAATGTTTACAATTGGTCCTGTGGCAATAACAGTCAGGGCAGCAGGACTTGGGAAAAGCCAAAGATGAGTTTCTATCAACAAGTGAACTCTTGGTCACCCATTGCAATAC
>JAQLOL010000005.1:7642339-7682220 GCA_029783665.1 Naso thynnoides | reverse complement strand
TGATAATAGGTGGATTTTGTTGTCTTGAACAGAGTCAGGATAGCTGTTTCTCCTTGTTCACAGTCTGAAAGCTAAATTAAGGCAAAAATCTGCTAGCTCTGGCTTGATAATTTTTGTGCAGACATGACCTAAGCAACAATGATATAATTTGACTTTTGGCAATCAGCGCACAAGCTAAATGTCCAAAAAGTCCTTTTAAGAGACATCTGAAATAAGCTAACAGTTCATGCTAACCCACCTGACTCGACGTCCAGTGAGTACTTATCGATGGCCAGGTTCATGGTCTGGTAAGCTGTGTTACAAAAGTCCTCCAGGATCAGGTAGACAGTGGTGGTGACGCCTTGTTGCACAGGCTTTCCAAATTTCATCCGACTGTTGACCACAATGCTCCCATTCCTGAAGTTCAGGATCTCCAGGTTCTCAAAGTTACTCAGGTTGGATTGCAGGTAGGGCACAAGCTGGGCAAAGATTCGAAAAATGCACATTTTGACATAAAAAAACAGAGATTTTGACACAACAGTGGCAATACTAATAACCACAATCCAGTAAAGTGAGAGTAAAGATGTACCAGCTCTAGAAAGCGTTGCTCCAGAGCTTTGTATTCTGGGGAGCTCTTATTGAAGAGATCATCTGAGAAGATCATGTTGGTCACTCTCAGGCTGAAGAAAACCATCAGTGCCCGCCCAGGGTTCGCAGGCATGGCGATACTGACTTGGTCTGTGCCGTGTGCCACACCAAACGGAAAGCTTGTGCTGCCCTCCTCTGTGTGGTTAACCAAACCAGGACCAAAAGGTATCACATCAAAGTCCTGGTCTCCAAAATCATCCAAGACTTCCTTGGTGGTATGGATCTGGGGGATAAAATATGTGAGATGAGAACCATGTGTCTGCACTAAGAATAATTTTTCAAAGTAATAGCACTTATTTCAAGTCAGTGGGCCAGCCAGAGGTCATTGTTGTTACCCATTTTTTCTTTATCAGTCATTGCATTGCTCCGTATAAGTCAAATCATGAAGTAACATACATTAAATGTAAAAGAGGAACAAATCTGTTCCTTTGTGTAGTGCAGGACAAACAGCACAGAGTATGCAGGAGTTGCTGATCATTCAACAAGCATTAAAATGACATCAACACAGAGTAACGTCTAGTCCTAAAGTTAGCAAGCTATGCTAACTAGTTTCAGTGTTAATGTGCATGACAGTTAACAACATGATGGGTTCTCTCATACTGAATTTAGTAAAGTGACACATCTTAAAACGTAGTACATAACTAATGTTAAATAAACTTAAAAAGGAGGAAAAACATCTTGCATTTATGTTTGTTATAACATGATCCAGTACATAATGCAGAACGGAAATGTACAGTGTGTCTAACAAGAGTCTCAAATGTAAGTCTACAAGGAAAAACATGAAGCTAGGATGCTGTTTTTACAAACAAAGATTTATCTGCATTTTAAAATGGAAAAATATGTACATAAGCTGCAGTATCAATAAGGATTTGTATTTCCTTGTATAATATGAAAATTTAAATTTCAGTTAAACAATCAAAAAGAATAATAAAATTCCTCAATTTGACTAAAACGGGGTATTGCATGATATTTGACTTTTTTCCAACATTAACATCAGTAATATTTTGCTTTACCTCCACCAGTGAAGGGATGATTATGTCAGGTTGTCCCTCAGTGGCGGTGTTTACAACAGAGATGCGGGTGAAAGGCGACTCCCTCTCTGGAGACAGGGCAGTTGGTCGGGCAGGGTTCAGGAAAACTGTCACCGGGGGCTCTGGTTCCTCAATGTTGACCAGTAAAATCTCATCCTCGCTCAGATCTTCTTTGGAGATCGCTGGAACTGCCGGAGCTTCTTCCTCTATCGCAGCAGCTTCAGTTGCAGTCTCTTCCTTTACTTCCTGTCCCTCACTCTCTGTTGATTCCTCTACACCACCCTCTTCAGATGCAGGTTCCTCAGGATAGGGCAACGCAGCGTTCACATCTGCTTCTTCTGCAGGCTGTTTGGGGTTTACCTCCTTATCTGGAGGTGGAACATCTTCATCAAGAGGAAGCAGATCTATTTCTTCTACCTCTGTCTCTGATGCCTCACTTACTACATCTATAGCCTCAGAAGGTGGGACAAGGGCAGGGAGGCCCTCTTCTTCAGTGGTCTCAGTTGTGGTTAAAGAGATTTCAAGCTCCTCCGGAGTCTCTGCCTCATTCACAACAACCTCGTCCAGATGCTCCTCTTCTAGAGTTGTAGGTTCTTCTGCTGGCTCAATTACTTCAACTTCCTCCGTTTCAGCTTCTGATGTGGCATCTGCATTTATGGTGACATCTTTTGTTATCAGCCCGACTTCTGAACCAGTCTCCTCAAGAGATACCTCTTCTTCTTCCTCTGCTGCTGCTGCTGCAGGTGTAGTTGGGTGAAGCAGGTCATCCACGTCATTTGTGCCTGAACCAGAGGCCTCAACCTCTACTGGTGGTTCAGGCAGTGTTATATCCTCTGGCAGATCCTGGGCTGGAAGCTCAGCAGGGAGCTCCTCTGGTGGCGGGGTTTCGACAGCAGCCGTGAGCACAGTGTCCTCCAACAACAGACCCTCCTCCTCAAAGTCTAAAAACACAAAGATGGGAAGAAATTCAACTCACTTTGGTGGTCCCCTTGGATAGAAACTGACTACTTTATTCCAAAGGACATAGAACCATTCAGCAAAGCAGACAAAACACTTGATGTAATATCAATAAAAAGAGAGTTGAGGTATTCAGAAAATCATCCGTCTCTTTCCTTTAAAGGAATTCCAGGGTAGACATAAATCAGTTGAAAGGTTTTAATGTACTGTGTGCATGTTTGATGCAGCCATATCTATAAATGTTCATGCAAACTGTAGGAATGTCACAAACAAATATGCTTGTGTATTGATAAGCACTCACTGCCAGCTTCAGGGGCAGTAGTGGTCAGGACAGGAATTGTAGACTCGACTGCACTCTCCTCCAGGACAATGACATCATCTTCTTCTGTCCCCACTGTGTTGGTTTGGGAGAGCTCGGACAGGACGTCATCTTTGCTGACATCCTCAGGGTCCTTTTCCAGGATCATGACCTCTGGTGGCTCATCAGCAGCGTTAATCTGCATCACAAACAGGCTTTTTTTATCTAAGTCTTTCAGTGCTGGATTGAGGCATGAAGCAGGCACTTTGATTGGCCAGCTGTTTGGTGTTTAAAGGTCAGGCAAGTCAGAGCTCATGCTGCTGAATTCAAAATAATTTGCATATTTACATTTAAGTTACCCAAATGCTGAAAGTGTTAAAAAAAAGTTAATTATTTTCATAGCATGCTGAAGGGCTCTGTTATTCTTATACCAACTTAAAGAAAGCTTGAAAAAAACAACAGATGAATCGAAAATGTGCCAAATCCAAATCATGGCAACCAAGTGCTTCGGTGGCACAGTGCTCTTGCCTGTAAATCATTTACTGTTGAAGTTTGCCAAACTCTCCCAATTCATATAAGGAGTCAAATTAATCACACAGGGACTAGGGTATAAAGTAAAGCAGCAGACACATTAAGTGCAACCCAAACCCTGATTACCATCAAAGAGCCCAGTCAACCACAAGACAGCACAAATAAAGACAGGCTTTAGATGGTATTACTTGTCTGCGCAAGCTCATATATGCTGTCTGTTTTCTTTACTCTCAGGCCCGCGGTGCACCATAGCTTTTGCCCCAGAATAGCAGTGGATTATTATAGCAAGAGCCAAACTAATCCGCAAAGCCTCATTTGATCCTTGCTGTTGAGCTCATCCCCTACCTGCACTGGTGGGGTCTGGATAACATCACAAGCCAGTTATCGCACCATCAGTCATACTACAACTGTCAGCTTCCTCAAACAAAAGTCGTTCATCAACTTTGCAGCGCTCGATGCAGCTGGGTGACCTGAAGAGAGATTGTTGTCATGATAGTTGTGGAGGTAACTTGTTACTCACCATGGCTCTGTCTGCAGTGTTGACAGACTCTGGGACCTCAGACACTGTGGAACCAGTGGAGAAGCAAATATTAATACGAACTGACACAAAAATGGCAAATGTGCCAAATACTCATAGCTAAAATAATCATGTCTGCAGGAGTCTGCAGAATCTTTTCAACTGCAAGCAGTTGAGTACAGCCTTCATTTTGACAGCATTACCTTCGGGGGTAAATATCTACAAATCAGTGCTACAATCTGGAGTGAATATCAGCCACTGTGGGCCAAGGCTGTGACTGCATCACCCTCCAAGAAGAAAAACAAAGCCATGCTGCGCCTTTATGTTCCCCAGCCACACATGTCAGCCATATGAGAGTGTTTAGCCATCATTTCACATGTCCAGGAATATAATAAATGTTAGCATTAGACGACATATTTCTCCAGGGGAGCTCGCTAACACAGCAAACTAATGACATGCATTCTTACAAAAACACGAGTGAGGAGGAATCTCACAGGAGGAGGGGATGCTCGAGACATTATCACATCCTTCAGTTTCCTCACATTTCTGGGAACGGGCTGCAGTCAGAAGTAGGGGTTAGCTAACCTACTTACTGACAGGTTAAATCTAAAAGAAGTAGTGGGTTTAGATCTCCCTATGTGAGCAACTGCATATGTAAAAAAAAAAAGAAAATCCTTTGCGGCTCCAGAGGGAGTTGTGGCTGAAGACTGTAAGTTACAAAATAAAAATGATATGGCAGTGTGCCGTCAGAAACAGGTGAGTTTAAACAGTCCTTTGTACCTTGCTCCTATCTTAGCTTGAGGCTAGCAGTTCAGGGCTACATGAGCCTGTACATACATCCAAATCTCTAACAAACTAACTGAGTTGCATTGTGGGTAATGTCAGGTCACAGATTTGAAAAGGAAGACTGGGATAGCACAGTGGGGAGTACTAAAAACATGGGAATGAGTTAGGATTGTTGAACGTCAGTCCAAGATTAGGACACTTTCACATTTTTAAACAACTTAAAAATATGCCAGTAAACTTTCTAGTCGTGTTTGTTGTTTTTTTTTTAAGCTTCACATGATATGCAGGGATGGTTGCCAACAAGTAGGCATATGAGACAGAGAATACAGAGGATTTTTAGAAACGTTAAACATAATAATGCCAAAAATGGTACTTGTTAATCCATCTTTACAGCCTTTTATTACTATTACTACTCAAATTTTCTACCTTGTTTACTTATAAAGTTATAATGTGTGCGTAGTATCGCCAAACAGGATGCTTATTGTTGGAAAAATTGCAGTCATGTGGCCATGGTTTAGTTAGTTTAGTTTAACATTAACATTTTACTGCTACCAATCACATGTACTCTTCAAAAATCAGAATAGAGCTCTTTGTTTATGAAAATTATCTTGTTGGAAAAAAAAACATGTAAACAACTTCCAGGTTGGCCTTCAAAAATATTCCATCATCTCTTTTAAGAGTTCCACTGTGTGTAAGCAAAATCAAAGGAACAAAGTAAAGCAAAAAAAAAAACCAGAATCTTCAGTTTGCAGAAAATCCTGTTTGCTCAGTTCTCTTCTGCAGACCATTTAATGACAAGGATTTAGCAGAGAATAAATAGGGAGCTCCTATAACTGATGACTCTGTTATTTGTTCGTTAAAAATGGCCCACTTTTGAGTTGAAACTTCTTCTACATATGTCTCCGCCGCCTTTGACAGAAAGAGCCGACAAATAAGAAACAGATGAGCCTATTAAAATCCTGGAATGTTTTCTCAAGTGGTGTAGCGTATGGTTTAATATCAATGCTGGGTCTACTGTGTCTCTACTTGATATGACATTTGGAGCTTTGCCCCACACTGCACGCACTACCTCTGCCAATGCATTACCAGTGACTTCATTGCCATGCCATTTAAATAAATAGCTATAATGGTGGCACGTGCATTTTGTTAGAATGCAGGGAATATCTTTAGGGAGCTCAGCAGTCGTGCACTGGCCATCGTCTTACCACTCTCCACCTCATCTTTGTGCAGGGCTTCAGTGTTGAAGTTTTTGACCTCAGTGATGGTGTAGACCACCGTAGGGAGCTCCACAACTTCACGGTATGAGTTCTCTACACGGTTTAACTGCAGGGTCAGGTAGTCCAGTTGTTCATTGCTCACTCCTGCTCCATCTACTACCACTGTGACCGCATAGTCCACCACCACGCCATCTAGCCTGAAAACAAAATCAAGCAGTAATTACATACAATCCACATACAGTAGCAAGCAGGGTCAGGGCTGGACGGTGTTTCAATATAGTCATACTTTCCATGAAATTTGCGCTTCTTCTTGTTTTATGAGGTATACTTGTAGAATTTAATACAATGAATCACAGCATGTCTGCCACAAATTCTACAGTGAGAAAGATTGCAGTCTTCGGTTTATGTTGACACTGTCAGAGTTGTAGCTAGTGTTGGTGTTGTGCTGCATTACGTTGAGAGGTGTCTCCAATGTTTTCAACACCACAGCAAACTATAACTAATAAAAATAAAGGTAAATACCTCTCTAACAATATGTTTTTGATGTTATAAAAAGAGTTAGATTTTTGTAGATATTTTTATTTACATATCAAGACTTTTCAGATACATAATGTTTCCAAAGTCACGAGAGTGGTTTCAGTTTCAAATCTTGTTTTCTTTTTTCTTTTTCTTTTTTCACTTCTAATCTGTCTCAAAATTTCTCTTTACCACATAGAGCTGAAAAGATTAATATTATATTATTTTATTATATTATTATATTAAGATTAATATATTATTATTTTTGAGCTTCTTGAATATAATGATTTTCTGATTCTCTTGATCTTTAGTTACTGAAGAGTCTTGAGGTTTATGATTGTGAAGAACAATTCGAAGACATTATTTAGGGCTCTGGAAAATTGTGATGAGCATTTTTCACATTTTAAAACATTTTAAAGACTAAATAATTAATTCATTTGTTAATCATGAAAATAATAAACTAGTAGTTAGTTGCATCCCCACTTCAAAAGCCCTAAAAATATGCAGTTTTAATTACTCTGTTTTCAGCTGTGTCTTATACTTGTGAAGCTCCACAAGACTAATGAAAGAGTAGTGCCTTGCTTTAGGGTGCCTTTGTAGTTGTTGAGTAAAAGGCGAGGATTACTTTTTCATTTACCCAAATTTACAGAGGAAATTTCTTTTGCACATTTACAACAAAATGTTTAAAATGATGTCTTAGATGAGAGGGCAGTTCTGTAAGAGGATGGAAATTGCTTAAGGATTACTGTGATTCAACGTCAAACCTGTTAAAAGAGTTGTAGAGGGCTCGCAGATGACTAATGACTCGGGTGATTTACTCCTGCTTGGAATGTAGGAGGCTAAAAAATGACAGAGTCAGCAGAATGATCAATATCATCATAATATACATGGAAACCTCGCAAGAGACTCCAAACCCTGGAAAAAGAGCATCTATCAGCCTTCATTTGACTACTGGAAGCCCTCTGCTCTGACCTAGTTTGTTGGGTTTCTGGAGGACAGCCGAACATGTGCCGGCCCAAATCAACCACATTTAGGAAAAGGTCCAATTTTTCCTCCGTTTGTTTCACACATACACACAGGCAAACACCAGAACTCTGCTCCTGCTGTGCGAATTGATCTGCAGTTAGCAGCAGTGTGCAACACTGTGTGGGGAGGGATGAATACATGTCTTAGTTCTGTTCATGTATATATGTTTGCACAGTTTTGGTCATTAAGAACAGATATTGAGCCATAGTCTGTTTGAATTTTAGTTTTTAATTTGAATTTCTCCTCTTCTTTGTAGTCTTTAAGCGAAACTATGCTAACCTGCTGCTGAATGAAGCTTATATCCGCTGTACAGATGTGAGAAGTGGGTTTTTTAGAAAATGTTTAACTTTGTCTTTATGTAAAACATTAAAAATGAAAGACTTTATCTTCTGCTTTTCATGGAATAGTTTTAACCTGTGGTACTTTTAAAAAGCAGAATATGTAACAATATAATATAAAAGGTGCAGTTTGATGATGTTGTGAAGTAGTGTTGGATCACGGGATTTGTTTATTTCATTGTTAAACAGCCACTATTACAGATGAAAAGTACGTGACCAACTCAGGCTGAAATGTTCACAGACGAGGTAATGTATTAAAGTTTTATTCACCTTATGTTTAGTCATGTATGTCGACTTCCATCCTCACTCTGATTGGTGTTACCCCAAAAGTTATTGACAGACTACCAAATGAATCTCATTGTCTTGAATAAAATTAGAGATTTCTCTGAGTTTGAGAGTTGGGGTAAACATTTGGGATAATGTAAGTACACAATTCAACAAAATACACACCAACCCTCATGTTCCAACACTAATATGTCATTTTCTATACGTAGATCTTATCAACGTATCTTTTTTTAACAAACTGTAGTGTTGTTCTTATTCTGGGACAACATATGTAAACTAGCTTTTTAGCTAACTCTGGCATGTTTACAAAAATATTCATCAATATACAATGTCCCTGTAATAAATAAATTTAAAAAATAAATAAATAAATATAGTCGCTTGCATACATTGTTCTGTGTAAAGCATCTAAACACTTTACCACCAACAATAGCACTATAGCAAGAAAAAGGCTCACAATCACCATCTTAGTTCTCTCGATGCATTTTTTTTTCTCTGATAGTGACTTGCTTTTGCTCTTTTTCACCTTCACACTCCTGACACACACACGTTTCCCTCTAACCTCCTCTGCATACCTCTACCAGAGGCTGATTGGCAAGGTCGTAAAGCCCTGATAATCGTCTCTATAGAAGAGCTCCTGCTTGCTTGCTTGGACCCACCTTGATCCCACTTAACAGTCGAGTGACTCAACTAAGACCATTAACACAGGCAACTAGTGACACATCTTAACACGTGCCCACGCTCACAGGTAAACACAGTGTGAGATGAAGGTGACGCCACTCGCGCTCACACAGATCTAGCTAAGGAATGGTGGACGAGGATCTGTGGACTTAAATACAAGGTGGGACGGGGAGAACTACACAAGGTCAAACTACTACAGTCTGATGACTCACCCATGGGTCTCCTTCTGAGGCCTACATAAGACAAAATTGTGTGAAATTGTGTGATGCTACATGTTAAAGTAGTTTTAAAAATGCTGTGAGTACAGTTCATTTTTTGAGAGACTAACCTGAAGTCCAGCACAGACACACTCTTAAACCCAGGCAGCCCTTGCAGTGCATCCTCTATCTGCAAGGACAAAAACAACTGAGCATCATTAACAAGTTGGATATTGTTTCTTATTTTAAAGGGGTTACGCTGAACTTGCTTTGCAAAATAAATCAGATTTATTGTTCCAAAAGAGACCATTTTGTTCAAGGTAGTTGTCAGGTCTTGAGTGTTTTCTGCTGCGGCCCACATCATTATCCTTGGGAGGTAGACTGCTGCACTGTGGTCCACTTTTTTTATTGGTCTGCAAGACCTTGCTTCTAAAAAAACAATACATGTACTGTTCTGCAAACTAAATGACACAGTTTATTTAATCCATCATAGAAAGAGGATACAAAAAGGTCACCAGGACCATTTGTCTCCTGGCTTGTCCTCCAACATCCCCTTTTTCTATACTGATAAACTACCTCTGAGGCCCTTCGTCTTCCCCTCCACCTCACTTTCTCAACAGACCCAAAATTTTTTCCAAAGCACATTTGTGTGTTTGCAGTGCTTGTAGGTACATATCTGAAGGTATGGAGACCGTGGACGGCAGATCTCCACCAAGAGTAAAAAGCAGATCAGTGATTAGGAATAACACAAAAACAAAAAAAGTGTTTACTTATGATGGTGTGTCTGTGAGCCCACCCATATTTGTGTGTCAGCTGATAGCCAGGGAAAGTACTAACAAAATTACAGAATTTTCCAAGTAGGCCTATCTGTAAAACCGCAGCTTTTGTATCAAAGGTGAGTACCTTTTGTGTGCACATACAAAAGTTTATTTATTCCCAACACACATCATAATTCTGTATTTTCAACACAGTTATTTCACCTGATGTGAACCATAAAATCTGGTTTTGAACTCCTGCGCAAAAATTTAAGTTTAATCACTGCTGCTGTTAAGGTGTGTTATTAAAATTAACAATGCATCCATCACAGACTATAAAGCATGAGATGGAGTGAGTCCAGTGTGAAGCCAAGATGTGGCAGCATTAGAGGGCTCATAAAGAGAGTCAAACAGAGAGGGTTGAAGCAAAAAACAAACCTTTTCGGCTAGCTGCCTGCTGAGAGTTTGGTACTGGAGGCTGGCTGGATCATCAAGGTTGTCAGTGAACATCTCTCCTGTCAGGAGGATACTGAGCTCCACCACCTGCTCCAGTACAGCAGATGTGGGAGGCTGCACAGCAATGTCATTGTCCAGCTGTGCCATAAGAAAAAGCAGGCTTGCAGTTAAGTTTTTACATTAGTAAAGTCTATAAATATTAAGTGTGTGCACTTACTGGACTCTCCTCCACCTCTTGAAGAGTGACAGCGGCTTCCTCAACCTCCTCTCCTTTAGCTGAGTCCTCTGGGTGTTTAAGTTCATGGGGCAAAAAAAAAAAAAATAGAGAGAGACTATAGGTTTATTTCAAGTGAATGTGCACTTAAACCTTTGGCAAGTGCCGTGATTCCTTGGCTGTAGGGATTAGACAGTTCTAACCTTGAGTACCTCCAAAATCTCAAGCTGATGGGGCCTACAGCCAAGTTCACTCACCAAACACAAAAACACTCGGCAACTTACTGCACAGAGAAAGCTAGAAACCAGGAACATTGTGTTTGTATCAAAAAAACACAGAATGGTTTGATGGTCTGAATTACAAAGCTTTGACACTGTAAAGACAAGCAAGGTGCTTACTTGTGTATCAAAGTCAAAACGTGATCAAAGTCATGTGATGACAGACACTAACCTAGCTCAGGAGCCTCAACAGCCTCAAATGTATCTGGTGATGCAGTGCTGTGAAATAGTAGAACATTGTTAATATGCTAATATGACATTATTTATTTAAATATAAAAAGAATCAAATGCACAAGCTTTAAAAGGTGCTGCACACAGAGATACATCTAAAGGATAATACTAGGGCTATTTTTTTTTTTTTTAATAAATCAATCTTTTACACAATCCAAAATCATTGATTAATTTGCTCTGATGTTATCTCAGCCAATGCCTGACATAGCTGACAAAAAAATATTATTGTCCCAAACTATTAAAAGACTTAAGGGAAAAGTTTGACTTTAAATACACATATTGATTTTCTCTCTGACAGTTAGTTTGGAAGATTTATATCGCCCTAATACTTTTATGCTAATTATCAAGCTACAGCCAGCAAATGGTTAGCTAAAGTTGGCATAAAGACAAGAAACAAGGGGATGCAAAAAGCTAAAAAAGTCCATAAAGCAGCACTCTTAAAGCTTACAAATCAACACATTTTATCATAAATTGCTTTGCTGGTTTGTCGGTTATATGCCAGGATTTTTCTTGACCAGGAGCAGTCATTTCCCAGAGTCTTCTTGTCATTTTTATTTTTGCCATGCAACCAGTGAAGCTATTGGGAAAGAGCCAAGCTAGCAGTTCCCCCCATACTTACAGTCTTTATGCTAAGCTAAGCTAACCTAACCTAGCTGCTGCTGGGTCCAGCTTCATATTTACCAGCATAGGTGAGCGTGCTATTGATCTTCTCAATATGCAGCAACAATACTTTGTAAACATGCTCTACATCTTGCTACTGCTTTGAAACATGCCTCCTGTTGCAGCAGGTGACATATTACAGCTCTACAATGATCATTGCTTTGTTGTTTCTGAATTTCTCCAAAATTTCAGAGTGATTTCTAGAGGGCAGCTTCATGCCATGCTGACATCACTGAGCATGCCCAGGAACACAGTTCAGTATGGCAGAGAATAGACTACACTGAATAATATAATTAAGGAATATGTCATCTCAACATCTGGGTAACAAATTTTGTGAGTTTTCAAGTTTATCAAGGACAACAGTACGAAGGCATAAGTGATACCAGACTGTGGCTACAAAGACAAAACTTGCTGGCTGGATGAATTCATTGCTGTAGTTGTTTTTTTCATGGGATTTATTAAAAATCATATAAGATAAAACAATGCATTATCTCAAACAAAAAAAGTGGATATTTGTATTCAACTCTAGACACTCAAATAAACCAGGAAACAAATCAAACACAAAGAAATTAACATATCTGAACTTATGTGTGCTAATCAAGTAGCAGGAAAATTGGCAACCGTACCTGCACAGATGCTGCCAGGACTTGGTGGGCTCACTACAGATAATGGGCAGAAAAACACATTTACACAACACAGACATAATGATTGATCATACATTTATGATTGAAATGTTGTGCTAGCACTTGGGAAAGATGGGGAGATGAGAGTTTATTTACCTTTTCACACCTGGCCGTGACATTCTCTAGAAATAGAAATAAAAGATGATGCTATAGTGTTAGCCACCTGCTGAGAAGAATATTACGTTCTGTACTGCTGACAGATGTTCATTTTTAAACACTGGTCATGCACGAACCTTTTTAACCAGAGTCTGATGCTCTTCTGATTGGCTAAAGTAGCTGCCAATATCTTGTGCTGTGACTGAGCCCTCCTGGCATTGGCTCATCCAGCTTTGGTACTCTTCTTGCTCTGGGAGGCGATCCCAGAAGATCTTGAAAGCCTCCCATACAGTCTCCTGGCACACTGATCAGACCAGAGAAAGATACTATCTACTTAAAACAGCTTGCACAATTTGCTTCAATAGTAGTGATTTTTAAAAATTAGTTTGGTGTCACAGTTCACCTTTAGATGAACAAATTCAGTTCTTGCAAAGTTTGCCTTTAGCTAACTATGACCACTCTGTTTGCTCATAGCAGGCAATAAAATCATCTGTAATTTATTCAAACAGTGATAGACCTAAATATCATTGGTAGGACCTCTAAAGCCCAAATCTAACCCCAGTGTCATGTTGAATTCATGAGACAGCCCGCTGGCACTGATTCAAAGTTGCTGCACAGACATTTGCTCCAATCTTCTTCCTCAATCAACACTGTCTGTGAGACCTGACGCACCAGTTGTCATCTTCTGGCAAAAATCTAGATTACATAACAACCATCAACAATTCACTATCACAGATAGTCAGAGAATATCTCTTGACATCAAGAAGCCTGTGTTTGTTTACATCGTTCATCTGCCCCGGAGTTCACTGACAGGAATGACACCTTGGTCACCGCCCATTCACATACATATTTTATTTTCCAACTCCTCCCTATCTGTTATGCACTGCACACACACACCACATCCATTTCTTGAGGTGTTAACTGACTAAAATCACACATAAAAACATTTTCTCCACCACTGGTATCAAACCTGCAGGCAGTTTTGGTTTAGTGAGTCCAGAGTTTGAGACATTAACCTCTGAGGTTTGTGCTGCTCAATATTGCAAAGTAACTAATTACATCTACTCAAGTGTCATACTTAAAAACTTAAAGCATTCAAGCTTCAACTTCAAGCATTTGCACTTCACTCAAAAAAACATTTTTTGCCACTTTCTACTTATTACATTTATTTGATAGTTTAAATTAATTTGCAGATTTAGATCAATAATACAAAATAAAATAAGCAAACGGATGTAATTTATTTGGAGACAAGATTATCCTTCAAAAAAAGCATGACTTAAAAAACATATAATATTATCCCAATGGTGGAATTAACAATTTTAACAAAATCAGTAAATATAATGAGAATAGCTTCTCTGTTTTGAGCAGCAGAAATCAAATTACAAAAATTTCCTGAAAATAAGGTAAACTCTGCCAATTTTACACCACAGAGTCTTTAAACGGGTTTTGTAGAGCACTACTGCATATGTGATGAAGGTTAGTTGTATAGATTTGTTGCTCCAGAGGGAGATGTGTGAAATCTGATAACTTCACCTCAAGTGATGTTACTTGATTCAGACCTGTGAATACTTTGAAAATGAAAATCTGGGGTTTAAAGTTATTTAATAATAAATTACCTCAACAGATCTTTGTAACCTGCTCCTGATCTCTGCATGAGAATAGCAGCTCAAAGCTACATTAGCCACTAGCATGACATACCTGAAATTCCAAACAAACTCGCTGTGATTGGATTGCATTGTGGGTAATGTAGGCACAAGATTTTAAGAAGGAAGAGGATTGTAGTGAATAGAAAAAATATCAGCATTTTTGCTGCATCAGTTTTGATATTTTAAAAAAAACTATCATGAGTTTGTTAGTGTTATCAAAGTGTAATTCTAAATCAGTGGAATTCTCTATTAAGGGTAGATAACTTCAAAACTCAGCCACATAAAAGTAAAACTATTTGCACGAGTAGAAATCACTGGGGTAAGTAAATTAACATTATTGCTTGTAATCTGGGATGGACTGACCCTGACAGTAGGCACATCTCCCTGAAGTAGACCACAATCTGTCTGAATGCAAATCTCATAAGGCCTAATTGAAATTGGTCTCTACACAGATGTCAACTGACACTCTTCTGTTTGACCCAAGGGGATCCCTTAATGTAAATGCAGCAAAGGTTAACACTCTTACCTATTGGACAAATCACTCCTTGCACATTGGGGTCATAAAGATGAACGGAAAGTGGGAACAATCTCACAAAATCAGTGATTATGTATTATTCCCAACATCACTCCCTGCTGTTTGTGGTTCCTCACAGCTTCTCTAACGCAACTACATCTGCAGTGTACAGTGATCTACTCTTCATCTCTTACCTCTGAGATGAAAGTAGCTCAGGTGGTTTGCAATGACTTGCTGGACAGTCTCTTGTGCACAGAGTTTGACTCCACTTGGGAAGAGAATGTCTCGTTTCCGTCGAGAGACAACTGCATGTTCTCTGTGAGATACTTTTACATCAGATATACGAACAATACCTGGAAAAACCACAGGCTCCTGACCGTGAGGCAGACTCAGGTAACCCATAGAGGAACCTTCCAGTGTTGCATCTGAGGTACCACATAAAAACAACAATTAAGACCTATTGTTTGACTCTGGAACAATGAGCAAGAAGTTTCTAAGTTAACTAGAACACATACCTGTTCCTATGTCCAAAAATATGACCACATAGCTAAAAACAACAGAGTAGAAAACACCTCTCGATACGATGCTCATGGTAAATCCGTGATCGTGCTTATCTCCGTTGACTTGGAAAAGGATCAAGTGGATATGTACTTCCTCTCAAGTCATGGAACAGCAACTTAAACAGCTTCTCACAAGTTTGCATAGTTCAGAAGTCTCCAGCTGCAAAAAAAAATGACAGAAGCCCACACAGAAATCATTTGACACTGTGACACTCGTGTTTCCTGCTTTCCCTCGCAGCTGAGGAGAGGTGTGTCCCATGGTGCTGAGAAGACAGCTCCTGGCTCAGGTAGATAGGCAGATGGTTCTTGGAGAGAGGAGGATTTTTTAATGCTCCCTAATCCTGTTTACTCTAAGCCTTTTAGAGGAGCTCCCCAAGAAGTTACTGGAGCAACACTGGGAAGGGAGGGTGCTTACTGTGGAGAAAACGTGGACAGAGAGAAGGCAACAAAGGCCACAGAACCGACAGCAAGCAAAGAGATGCATCAATACATGCAGATACTGTGGTTGTTTAGAGGTTTAGTTGGAATTTTATGTTTTTTTATAAGAACTTGGCAAAACTAATATAGCCCAGTATTAAAAGACTTGATGCTGGTCTAGTTCCAGTTAAAGGGCAGTTCCTTTAAATGTTAAAGCCCCAGGCAAACCAACCAGGCGAACAGCACCAAACACAATCAGCCTTTGGAGGTAATACTGGCTGTTATCTGTTAGTTGAATTTTTTTTTTTTTTTTAAAGATCCAAATCCAACAAGATCATAAGTCAGTAGAAAGTGCTGATCTGACAGTTGGTCTAGCAGCTAATGTGTTGAGCCAGAATCCTCTCAGTATGTATATACTGACAGCAGAGACAGTCATGGGCTTAGTGTGGAGTTGACCTTTAAACCCAAACTCTTCCTACAGGGTTTATCCTCTTTTTAAAAAGGGAAATCATCCTCTTTATACCTTAAGTAGCGGTAGGTGTTTTGTTTGTTTTTGTTTTTGTTTGTTTTTTTGTGAAGAGAGAAGAAATTAGCAAGTAATGAGAGCTAACTTTTTTGACAGATGAAGAGACACACAGGAAATGGGAAGAGAGAGGTATGACATGCAACCATGCAGCCATGCTGTGGCATCTGCTGTAACTGTTCAGCTACCATGGCGTTCCTGTAATGAGGGCTAAGTACAGGTAACTTAAACTAGCTTAAGGGAATACATTAATTTTACACCTGACCTCATTATCCCCATGCAGTGTCAAGATGATGCATTTATGTATCTGTCTTTTTTTTTTTTTTTTTTTTTTTTTAAAAACACAAAAAATTGCTTTATATCCTCTCACCATTAGCATGCTATCGAGCACAGAATGACAATTCTAACATGCTGCTCAGAACGTACAATGTCACCCAAGTTTCAACTTAATTTAGCAAGTTTTTGGTCATCAACAAAAAACAAACAACTTTGGACAAGTTGAAATTTTGACATGACACTGATGCCAGGTAAAAAGCCAAAGAATAACCAAAATCCTTCTGTCTCCACAACATTTGATGGAAATCCATGCGACATTAGATATGTTTGATTTGAAAACTGCAAATATCCTCAGTGTAGCGCTAGAGGATACCTCAAAGAATCACCAGAATCATTTGGCTTCTTTCACTGGGGCCCTTGGATGTCAGTGCATATTTTTGTCTATGGCAGAGATTTACATATTGTTTAAAAGTTTTTCTGCGTTAGGGTAGAAAAACATAAATAAATAATTTAAGACAAATAAATACACTTCATTAAAAGCCTCTCCATCTCCTAAATGTTTTAAAGGCAGAAGTGATCAGTTTAATTGGCCTAACAGGCCTCTTCATGCAGGCATCTGGCCAAATAGCTGGCCATAGCAATTGGCTGAACAATGTTTCACTCTAAGCTCCAAGGAGTGCTTGACCCTGTATCCTGAGATCATGGATAGCTGGCAGTGGGGCCAAGTAGGCCTAGAGGGCAGCAGTTTTACTCTTACTAATAACTGTATGTGTGGTTTCCTGGATGAGATTTTACTGATGCTATGAGAAGCATTCCTCTGCTTCTCAGGGTACAGTTTGTAAGATGAGTATAACACTGTGCAGATAGTGGACATAGGTTGTTATACAAAAACATTTGCAAATAAAGCTATAAATGAAATGAAATGTGTACAGTGATCAGCTGCAGCACATTGTCACACAAAATGTGAGGGGATTACTCGGTCAGACTGTGAGGGGATCTGACAGACTGAGACGGTAAATACATCTAAGCCGACCCTTTAACTCTCTGAACAGATTGCACTGGAAAGCATTGTAATATACTGTACAGGCATTTCCAAACAAATTCTTCTGGTCCTGCAAGAACAAAGTTGGCTCCTCAGGTCAAAAAGAGAATTATTAACTGTAAAAGAAAAAATTGGATTGCAGAACAGCAGCCAAAGGAAACTTCTAATGCATACAAAGGAATAAATCAGACATTGGCTCTCTGTTTTAGTTACCAACCTTGAATCCTGATCACCTAAAAGGTTATCCAGCTGGCACTTATCATAATGCCTTATTAAAAACATACCCAGCTTGTTATATGTTTTATCTTTTTTTGCAGATTTTGTGTGAAAATAAAAACACCACAACTGTAATTTGATCTAAAACTTTTAATACATAACTGAACTCAAATAACAGCAACTAATTTAAAGAAAATTACGTTCCAGTTTACGCTGAAGTGTCAGTCGCTCAGTATGAGCAGTGATACATACGTATGCTACAGGAATGTGACGCACTGACAGCAGAGCTGCCTCATGTGTTGTTATCCAGGTTTTGACCTCGGTAGAGGTTAAGCACCAGATCTCTGATTTCGTCTCTTTTCCTCCGCACCTGTTGCCGTGGAAACCATCGTTCTAGGTGTAATGGGAGGTCAAAGTGCACCACAGGGTCCTGAGAGGCAGAAGCAGAAGAATTAAATTCCTTTAAATTCCTTAAAACCTTTTAAATGTCCCACTGAGTTTAAGTCTAATGTGATGATACAAGACAGCTGCTGATCCAGTGTTACAGTGGCCATTTTTGTAAATGTCAGATTTTGTGAGCCCCCCCCCGCCACCCCCACCCCCCCCCAAAAAAAAAGATACGGACAAGGTTTTGTTGTTTGGGTTTTTTTTTTTTTACCTCTAAAAAACTCTCAACGTATTGCAGCAGGTAGAGGCCACAGTCACTGCTGTTGTCCTGAAGGGGAACTTTGCAGTGTGAGCTTTGCATCTGATCCGGACCAAAGTCCCTTGACGACTCGCGACGAACCTCCCATTCTGATTCCAAGTAGCTGAGGGACAAACAAGCATTATCTTATAAACAGTCAAAAACACATAATCAGATAGATACAAGCAGATTACAGTGTCATACTTACTCCCGTAAGAGTTTGAAGACTCGCTCATGAAGAGAACGTTTGAGGGAATCCATGACAAGAATACATGGCCTACAGAGAGCATAGACACGTCCGTCATTCAGTGTTCAAATCTACATTTGACAGACAGTTTTTCACATGTAGAAGGTAGCGTGCATGCAACTGCAAGAAGAACACCTGAGTACTTTCACACACACCTCTTGCAGACAGTTTTTTTTTGGTATGTTCGTTCTGTGCAGCTCTACAAACAGAAAAAATATCAGGCTGAGTACTTTAAAAACAAAAATTGACAAAAATTTTCAAAAAGTTTGTGAGTTTAAAAAGGAATATTGTTAATGAGCGTGAGCACAATACAGAATTCGTTCTTACCACTGGACTGGGTTTTGGGTCTTGGGCGGACTCTTCTTGAGGGTTTTCTTTAAAACACATCAAACCAACTGTTATTTCGGCTTTGCGGTCACAGCTTCAATAAATCAAGTGCTTCAAATACCAAAATATCAGATATTTGCAATGAAAAGCCACAAATACTGCACTAATTTAGTTCAACATACCTGACTCTGTATCCACGCTATCATTGTGGTTTAATGTGGGCGGTGTCAATGCCATCTCTGTGTTATCGTTTGGGCTTTTCGATCCTTGAGCCACCTCTTGATCCTGCGACTCATCAGTCCCACTGTGGCTCTTTTCCGTCTCTGAGTTTGAACCACTCCAAGCCTCAACTTTTGGCTCTTCCAGTCCAGGAAAGCAAATTACAACTAAATACCAATGAGCCCTACACAGACAACAGAAAAAATATACATAAATAATGTGATATTCCCCCTATTAAAAAATGCTGTAAAATACATTTCTTTACATGATTAACTCACTCCTGATTGACAGGCACAAACAGAAAGTCCTTTTTAAAGATGTCCACATGACGTGTCCATGTCTTCACTCGCTGGTGCCGCCTCTGCCTCTGACAGCTGAGTACACAAAAAATATATATTCAGGGACACATACATACAAAATATGCCAGCTAACAATTAACAATACACATTAAGCACATGTAACTCAACACTGTAAAGTTTAAGTAGCAATAGACGTGTTTTAAAAGTCTGATAGGATAATGCGGCATAGTGTTAGCTTACTATTGCCTGAACCCACACCAGAGACTCTGCCCACTCAAATGAGTGGAATTCACTCTCTTGGTCTGGCATTGACTCCACTTTGAGTGATTCTGAGAGGGAGGATATTAGATTTTCCCTTACCCTCTCTCATTGGTTGTTGTCTATTCAAATTTGATTCGCCAGAAAGGTCATTATGTTGCCAGGGGGCGTTTCCTCTACTGCAGAGTGTGTGTGGAAAGAAGTCTGGCTAAGCGAAGCAACTACAATCCAAAATTGTCTCCACAAGCTGTTAAATAATCAGATAGACGATGTTATCTTGTGTTATGATTGAGTCTCTGACCCACCGTGCATCATGGAAAAAGACAAACGTTTTTCACTTTAAACCACATCACATTATCGCCTGGAGTAGATACTGGACAGCTGGACATACAGCAGTGCTTCCTGATTCTCGCTGCAAAGGACAGTTGGTGTCTCCTGGCAGCAGAGCTGCACAAAGCAGCATCGGTTGAAACAGACAGGTGGGGGCTTCTTTTCCACATTGGGCTAAATTCAGCTTTGTTTAAAAAAATTCATATCATAAACACCACTGGTCTTGTAACATGGTTTTGTCAGTTGAAATGTCGGATATTTCTTTGACAGACAGCTTAGTCCCACCTGTGGCTCTCTACCCCCTGCACTCGCTGGATAACTGCCTTTTCAACTGGGAAAGCCACAGTTTCAAAGTGCAACGCCAGACCAAGAGAATCGAGTCCATTCAGTGAAGTGGGCAGAGTCTCTGGTCAGGGCCCAAGCTAAGCTTACTATAAACAGTCACTGAAGCTGACTTGCCACTTGCTGCTTCAGAGATCTGACTGCTGCTTCTATTTTTTTCCAGCGCAATGCAACAAAAAAAAGCACACAAAGTGTAAATATAAAGGGAAAAGACCAAATTATGAATACATATCATCCACACAATATTTTTCACAAGGCAAATTGGGCCCAGTCTGTGTACAATGATTATTATTATTCTTTTTTGAATGTTGTCGATGAATACTTGTCCTGCTTAGAAATCCAGAAGGTTGCAGTAAACTCACTATCTGTTGTGTACACCCTATTTTTTTTCCTGATGCTACACGGTGAATGAAGTTGATGTTTAATTTGACTTGCATCTAATCTACCAACCTGGAAATATTTACCCCGAAATTATTTAATTCCAGGCTTGTTTGGTAATATATAAAAGCAAGAAGAGAGCTTTGGTAAATGTTTGAGTCACAGGAAGCCGGCTGTGTACATGTCCAACTCTGAAAGTCTCAACTGAAATCTTTATTTTTTGTTCATTTTTTGGCTGCATTACTTACGAGTCCTTGATGTTGCCTTCACTGGCATTGTCCCTTCGTGTCAGCTGCTTGTAGAAGAAGCTGCTGAAGACGTGCGAGCGCTCGGACACAGCGGCAGAGGCCTTGTGGAGGAGGTATCTGGTTCAAAAAAAAGATCAACATGATCAATTCCCAGCAAAGTTCTTTTACACAAACCAAATTAAATTTCAAGTCTTTTGTTTGAAAATTAGTTACTTACTTGAGGTAAAAATCAATGATAACATCATTGAGGAACTGCCCGTTGTCAAGGCACTGCAGGTCCTCCATTGTGACAGTTATCCCTCCTTTCAACGGTGGAGGAGGAAACTGGATCAACCTTGGCAGAAGTAGAGGAAGAAAGATTTAAATCTGATCATTATATTTTAACCAATGGGTTGAGCTTAATTGGCTGTAAAAATCAGGTATTACACGTTTCATAGAGATAAAAGTAAGTTACTTGCCTGTGAGCCAAGCCTTGATGTTTATATTTAGTCCAGCTGGAGTCTGGTTTGCACAGGGACACGGAGTACGACCCTTTGGTTCTACGATGGCACAGTGTGTACACAGGAGTTGGCTCCTCCTTACTCTTCTGTGGCAGGAAATAAAAACCACAGGAACAAAATTCACACTGTAATCATTTACTCTCCGATAAATCACATCAGCTGTTTCCAACAAAAGGTTCAGGACCCCCACCATAGGACACAAAATTAATCTGAGGGGCTGCAAGATATTTTCAGGAGTTAAAAGAAGAAAGAACCTCTAATACCCTAAGTTATCCTCTGTTTTTTGCAGACTTTTTCTCTAGTTTTTGCTTTTGATTTTTTGAATTACCACAACTTTAATTTTTATTTGGACATAACTTACCTCAGTGGGCTTTTCAAGCTCTTGTTCTTCATGCTCCTCTGGTTGGACTTGTGTCCCTGTCTCTGTTTCCGTCACTGGCTCCAGCTCCAATACTGTCTCTTTCTGTGAATCCACCTCTAGCTGGATGACTGGTGTGGTGTTTTTGTCTGTATCAGAATCTATGCTATCCTGGTCTGTGTCAAGTCCCAGGTCAAGGCTTCCCAGGCCCAGCAGAGACAGAAGGTGAGGGTCCCATCCAGTCTTTCTGATCAGCTCAATGCTCTCATCCAGCGAAAGAGCAGGAGTTTGGAAGTCATTCAAACCAGTATCTCTGTCTGCATGACCGGTAATGATGGACTTATCTTCGAGATTTTTGAGACAGTCAAGATCCAGGAGAGAGCGCAACACAGCCCCTTCCATTCCATCCATGCGATCTTTCAGAGTGAGCAGGATGAAGGGGCTCACCTCTTCTATATAACAAAAAAGCATAACACCTGTTTAACATACACTATTGAATCTGTAAAGAAAAACTAAAAAACTTGTGGCTTTTGTTTATTTCATTTAAACCTCAAACACTAGTCAAAACAAAGAATGGTTTCGTAAAAACCCAGTCACCATCCCTTAAAAACATTTTGCTCTGCTGTAATTTGATTTTAATCAGAATGCTAGCCATGTTTTCTATTTTAACTCCTTCCTTCATTAACATCACGTTTTTCACAAAAACATTGTCAATAAGATTAAGAGTAAATGCAACACAATGCTACATGTCTCCAGAAAGCATTTAGAAATGAGGGGTTTAGTTACTAACTGCAGTGTGCTCTGAGTTTGTATCTGCAGTGTGAGCCTTCTCACCAGTGTTCATGTTTCCGTCTTGTTTCACACAGAGCTTGTGAAGGTCTTTCTGTACAGCAGCTGCAGCAGTTTCTGACACAAAAAACAGAAGGACCGCGGGAGGCAAAGATTCCTCGTCGTCATTGAAGAGCAGCTCCTTGGCTTCCAGTTCCTGCTGCTCCCAAACACTGTACCTCCGCAGCTCCTTACACCCAAAGGTTAACGTCACCTCCAACTGTTCACTAGTGTCTGGGGACAAGAGATGGGCAAGTTAGCTTAGCAGCTCACAGTGTTGGTATCATGACTCATATTAGTTTCTTATTTTAAGTAATTAAAAAATATATATTTCAGGTTCAAAACAAAACAAGTCAAAGAGTCTACTACAGCTTTTGCTAGCAGCTTTGTGAGGCAGAACATTAGCACCATGGTACTTAGAGCGAAATGCTAATATCAAAACGCTAGTATGATGTTAAGAAGGTAATATTTACCATGTGAGCCATCTTAATTTGACTTTACAACATGCTAACATTTGCCAATTAGCCCTAAACAAAAAGTACAGCTAAGGATTTTTGAGATATTTCAGTCTGGACTATAACTGGCAGAAAGATCAGATTTGCTTTGTGTAAAAAAAAATAAAATAAAAATATCTGCAGACTTTATGACTACACCCCGAAACGAGAACCAAACCTCAAGAAATAAACATCTCGGTTCTCTGGGGCGGGGGTGGGATTTCAAAGGCTCAAAGGTAAAAGTGCACTACAGCCTTTGGGGTCTAATCCACAAACAAACAAACACTGAAATAGACCACTAAGCTGTGAGTAGATGGTGTGCAGACAGTCTGACAAAAACAAGATGAGAGGGGTTCATCCTATGTCTGACTTTGTACAACCAAGACCAAAGATCACAGGCCACTACTCCTCTACAAACAGTGTGATTATACAGTCAAAAACTTTTTAAAAATCAAGGCATTACCTTTCAGTGGAATGATGATGTTTCCATTTGCTATCTGTGAAAGAAGATTAAAAAGGGTGTTACACTAACTAAATATGAAGCCATCAGCAAATGCATACGCAGGTTTAACAGGTTACCATGATGTCTCCATTTGATTTCCCTTTGTAACCTCCACAGTGCAGGGTGGAGAAGACCACAGCAATTCCGTCCAGGCTGGAGTAGTCTATACTGGGAATGCAGGAAACCGGCACCGGAGGAAGATTTCCTACACCCGTCATCTGCAAAACACATACAAGGAAGGTCAGCATGATGACAGACACACGTAGCAGCTGTGCACTATTAGGGAACAATAAACCTCCATTCTACAATGAGACTGAACTGAAAAATAAAGAAATGTTTATTGAGACACACAGTGCTCTGATAACAATATTATTCTCTAATTTATTTGGTGTTCTCAGTGCTGAATGTAGTGGCAGATAGCATCAACGGTGGGTGCTAGGTCAACAGTGAAGCATCATGAATGTAGTGATAGGACCCACACACCAAGGTACAAATTATAGACTCTTATTTGGTACAGACAACGTTTCGATCCATGGTAGGATCTTCGTCAGGTCAAGTTAAAACACAGGTGTGTCATTCACGTAATTTATAGACTCCTCATTACAACACAGCGTCACTCTAGGCGTGGTTTTGGTGTTGAGGAGATGCAAGTGCGCGGGTAACCAAATTGCTGTGACACAATTCATATAAAAAGTACTGCCATACAATAAAAATGTGCATAATTACATTTGTTTTCTTTTATTTTCATTTAACAAGAAGCACAATAATTTATAGAATGGAAATAGCATGTCATATAATCTTATAATGTTACAAAAAAAAGTCTCTAATACGCATTTTTTTCTGAATACTAGATTAATTTATTGTGAGCATCGTTTTTTTCTTTTTTCTTTTTTTTTGTACCCTCCACATATTTATTGTGTGGTTGTGGCATGGATCGCACCTTCACTTTTCTCACCTACATCATTAGGAAATGTTGGGCCATATTAGGGACCTTTTTGTAACAATACAAGATTATATGACATGCTGTTTCTATTCTATAAATGTAATTATGCACATTTTTATTGTATGGTAGTACTTTTTATATGATTTATGTCACAGCAATTTGGTTATCTGTGCACTTATGTCTCCTCAACACCAAAACCACGCCTGGAGTGACGCTGTGTTAGTGTCTGTACCAAATACTGTATAAGAGTCTATATTTTGTACCTCGTGCTGAATGAATAATGTTTTGTCTTCCTTGTGCCAAATTCTTAAATAAAAACACTAAACAAAAAAAAGCGCCAAGCAATAAGGTTGAAACCAACATTACAACAGAAAAATTGTTACTTCTATACTTTTATGTCACTTTGTGCAGCATTGGAAAATTCTGTACTTTGGTGCCATCAAGTGGTCATACTTAGACATGACTTCAGCTGACAGCAATGCACGCTGGGGCTGTTCGATGAATAAAAGTATTTTGTTAAGAATTAGCACAAGACAAATGGGGGTAATTATGATCTGAACGCCTCTGTTCGTTGCACTTGATTTTCTATTTTGAAAACTGAACTCGCTGTAAAATGGAGCATGCATAAAGCTCTTACGAGCTCAAGTTTCTCTGATTGCAGGCCTCTCTGCCCCTTCATCTATAACAACATGCTATTCAAATACAGATATGTACGTATGTGAGTAATATAACTGTTTAACCTTTAGCTACAACTTGAGGTCCAGGCGGGGGCTCTATCCTGCAAACATGCAGAGACTATAATCAAGAAATGTAACTTATTTGGTTCATCTTTTCAGTTTGTGATAAAGTGATTTTTTTTTTTTTTTTTTTTTACAAACAACCAATAACCATAGTAGTAGAAACTATTAACTAGCTGATAATGACCGCTGCTCTGCTCTCAATCAGACACATGAGTAAATTCCTGCACATTCTTGATCTTTCATGAAATGTGTGCTTGTGTATTGAAGCGTTAAGGATCAAATATAACATCGCATTGCGTTCTGCTAACCTCCATGGCCTGTGTGTCAGAAGCCGTCTGCTGTCTGGTCTCAGCTTCCTGTGAAGACTGTGTCTGTATTACTGTATCCTCCACAGAGACAAGTGTATGGACGGTGGGGCTGCGGTGCTGAAGAGAGTCGCAGCTCTCCTCTTCATCACTGGACAGCACAACTGAAACGCAAGCATGAAGAACACTTCAGCTGCTAGTTTATTATGGGCAGCTAATGGAGTCTAATGCAACAGATCCAACCTTTATGATAATGTTCAGTTTAAGAAGGCGTTGATTTAACTTCTCTTATCATGGTGGGGGTTATTTAGTCTTGCCTTGTTGCTATAAATAGGAAAAAATAATCTTAATACTTCTCTGTATAATGCTATCCGGTTTAACAACTTACAAACTGAAGCCTCAAAAATAACCACGCACAACAGCAACTTGTGCATTCACAGCCATGTTCCCTCAACCAACAAGTATTTACAACTAACTGAAGCCAAACAGATGAAATTGTAATTTGTTTCACAGATATATTGCCCTTCAATTGTTATTTGAATTCTTTCACTCTCTAAAATTTGTTTGTATCAGCCTCAAACATCCTTTATCTTTACACTTTACTGATGGAGTCTGATGAAGTATTGAGCTGCTTTCTATCTTAAAGATCTGGGGGGGTTTTTGGTATTCAGTTGAGTCCTGATGCACTGGCTCGACAAAAAAATGTGATAATGCAGTTGACATTTTTATTATGCATGTTCTTTAAAAGCATTCTCTTAAAGAAGTTTTAGAAACAGACAGCAGCGGCTTAAGGTTCAGCTTTAAAATCAGATGCTTCCTGGGACTTTGTTTATGCACAGATAAGAGGTTTAAACAACCTGACAAATGGTTTCAAGCTGCCTGAGCAACTGTTTTCTGTTTCCACTGATAAATTCAAACAAAGCTTTAGCAGCAGAATGAAGCCATGTGGCATTACTCATCACTACTGGTGTACTCACTGGGTTCAGAGGGGCTGGTTTTGGTTGTGTTGTCCTGGTTAGACATTGTACCTTCCCTGAGGGAAGCAATTAAGTCCCCAGCCTTCACATCAGCTGTGATGATTGTGTCCAGAACTTCTACTGGATCATCTGCTCCCACAGTGAACTGCACAATGCTACGGTCCAGGCCCTCCAAATCTCCATCTTCTCCACTTTCTTCTGGACAAATATATGTAATGGCCGGTCCTCCATCTCTTCCGTCTCCATTGAGGCGAAGCACACTCTCACGTAGGCGTTTGGGGCTGCCTGTTCCATTGCACTGGGACTCTGCATCCTTTCTTCTCCTCTTCTGTTGAGACAGCGCAAAACAGATTACCTCAATGTTTGTGCAAGTTCATCGGAGAGCTACAGCACAGAATAGAGTCATGTCCCATGTTGTAGAGCAGAACAGAAAGACTTGACTAGGCCTACATTCACTAACGGCTCTGTGATATTTTAATTAAACATGACAGATCATTTTAGACAGAGCCAAAACGCTCACACAACATTTGGTCCTTGGTGCAAGAGGACAGAGTATAACTGCTGGAGACCAGCACTACTTTTAAAGTACTGATGTCTGGAAGGCAGAGTGTCCTCTGGTCTCGTGGAATATGAGTTTTGACCTGTTCTCTGTTACCCTGTGAGCTACTCACCAAATGGTACTCTTTGATGCTAGCTGTAGAGAACTCATCACAACCTCCTGAATCCTCTGCAGGCTCCCAGCTGACTGACAAACCACAATCTGTGTGAGGCAGAAACACTGATAAAGCTACGATGCTAATTTAACATATACAAAACAATCTGACAAACCTAATGCTATGATGAGAAAACAGAAAGAAATTGCTCAACTGTACCAAAGATATGTTTGAAAGGAAAAGATGAATAAATTCTAATGTTTTATTCTTCAGAACTATTTAGCAGAGTCTGATTATTTACTCTGAAAGCAAAGCCAAACTTTCCCATTAGAAGAACCCTTAAATTAGAGGACATCAGAGTTAAGCAGGAGAATGTGAGCATATTGCTTTTCAAGGTGTAATATACGTTAAAGTTAACCGAAGCCGACATCAGAATAACCAGATACAACAGAGATGGAGAGATGCATCATATCATCAGTCAGTCGTGTTTGTCTGAATTTCTTCCTGTTTACGCACCTACAACTTCAGCAAATTTGTCGTCCTCTTCACTTTCCTTTCCTATTATCACCTTCTCAATGTCTTCTTCGTCTCTTTCTTCTTCGTCCACAGCATTTTGTAACCTTCTCCTGTATCGTGATCTAAAGGCACAACAGGATTAAAACTTTGTTCATATAATTCTTTGCATTGTTACTCCTTTTTTTTAAGCATGAAGAAGCATTATTACAAATAGCCAAGATTAAACACATATTAATAATGTTGATTCACATATCTGAACCAGAATGCCATGTGAAATCTTTCTGTGTGGTATCATTCCATATAAAATTACAAAGTTTTCCGCCTGGAAAATCGGCAGAGCCAAGGATGCCAGAAGCAGAGCCAAACTCCATTAAAAGGTCATTTCTGCTTAAACGAATTGAAAATAAATAAGAAAAACTGCTCTTAATAAAAATACCGAACACAGTTTTTGTGGTTATTTTCGTTCATTAATCACAGGTCTAAGTGAAAAACCACGCTATGCTGACTTCTGATGTTTAGTCTATTTCTCATACAAATAACAGATAGTGTCATCTGTAGTACATAGAAAATAACTCTTACCCAAAAATGTACCCAACAAGACCTTCACGTAAGTTCAAGGCCGATCTTTACACTCATTATTCAAAGTACTTAATAGTGTGTTTTTCCTTTTCCCTTACATCTATTTATCTGTGGCAGCCATCCACAATCATATCAACACTGAAAGATTTGTTTTTATCATTTAAAATTGGCAAGATTTTACTGTGAAGCTGACTATTGATTCTCTACATCCCTCTCTCTCTATCTCACACTCAGTCACACTCATGCACATGCATATGCACACACACACGCACGTACGCACACATGCACGCACACACACACTTCTGTTATTAACTTCCGTATTGTGACATTTACGATATAAACAGAAACTAGAAAAGCACTCGGAGAGCGCAGACCTCCGCCAAGGTAGATCACACACACACACCCCTCCCCAGACGCTGATCCAGTACCCGTAGCATAACGGAGTAACGTGAGTAAGGGAGGGCGGGGGGTGCTAGATAAACTTGGAGGTGTGGCGTGAGAGCGTGTGAATGTTTCAAATGTTTCACATGTTCAAATGTTCCTGGTCCCATTGCAGACATTTCCTGAAAATCTCATCCAAATCCGTCCATAACTTTTTGAGTTATATTGCTAACAGACAGACAGACAGACATACAAACCCTGGAAAAAACATTACCTCCTTGGAGGAGGTAATAAACAGGTTGAACAAAACACTAGGAGGAATTTGATGTTGATTAACTTTACTTGAAATGGCTCTAAATTTGATCTCCTAAGTTTTTTTTACATTACCTCAAAAGCTGCATTGCATCAATCAAATTCAATATGGAATATGATGGTCAGAAATTAAGGGTTTTTTTGGATACATGGCTAATCTATAATGGGAGAGACATTTACACCACACTACCAAACCCACAGACAGAAATAGTCTTTTACATTACTCCAGCTATGATTCTGTCCTTCTGAAAAAGGTTTGCCTTACGGTCAGTTTCTTAGAGCTAGACACATCTGCACACTTTTCTTTCTCTAAAGCAAAGAATGTTCAGGACACACTGGTGCTGATGCACAAAAGAAATCTACACATCAGGGGCGTCCGGACAATGCCACAGGTTTGTTTTTTTCCTTGCTGAAATTGTGCTGCATGTTCTAACTGTAAAAAGGTCAACACTTTTCCCAGCTTTGCAACCCAAAAAAGGGCATAAATCAAAAATTTATCACATGCAGCTCCAATAATGTTGTCAGCCTTCTTGCCTGTACCAAATGCTGCATCCAATATGTAGGAAAAACAAGGACACAACTTAGATTTAGAGTCAATGAACATAAAAGTGCTATCTGCCGTGCTGATCCTAAATCAGCTGTTGCAAGACACTTTTCACAGATGATAACCATTCTATTTCAGATTTGGCAGTCTGTGGCACTGACATGATGACTCCTAATCTACATGGTGGAAATGTGGATCAGACTTTGCTCTAGTGTGAACACAGATATATCTTTCATCTTAAAACACAACACCTTAATGGCTTTATGATGAACTGGACAAGGCTTGTTTTCTGTGACTTTTTTCATACCAGTGGGTCAAATTGTTCATATGAAAACAAATGTTTTAAGTATATTTCAGCTTGTGAATGAGAAAGTTGCAAAAACTATGTGATTCTACTCTTCTGATGTCTCAGGGGTCGTGGTCGGCTGACAACCGGCTTCATGTGTCTAATCAAAGCCACTGATCACTGACTAGTTGCACCTGTGAAGCAACCCTAAAATGTGGTGGCTCATGCATGCTTTCATTCTGCACTGAGGAAAGTCTGCACTTTTAGCACTTTGCACATTTTTCACAGTCTGTACAGCCCTGCAATGAATGTAATAAGAAATATCTAAAGCCAAGACATAAGTCTGAAGCTACTTTATTGCTTGTGTGCAAGTCCTCCTTAGCTGCACTGAGGAATCTGACTGGACCATTGAAAAGTGGGCTCATAACAAACATGGAGGATTATGGTGAAACAATGAACAATTCTTAGTTAAAGGCAACATTTGCCTTCTTTCTATCGTGGAGGGCCACTCGCCTCTTTCATCTCTCCTGTTGCTGGAGCAGAAACAGCAGGAGGTTGTGGAAGAATATGAGGGAGAGGAAGAAAATGTCACCCCCGGAGTAAGGCTGTATATGTTTGATCCTGGTTGAAATTGCTCTGGACAAGATGATGAAAGTCATGACTTGTTTGTTTGTTTGATTTTTAAACAGGAAGAAAATGTGATTGCATTTTAACATAATATTACAAAGTAACTGATTTATTTTGGCTAATATAGTTAAATGAGTGAACAATATAAACATGGGTGTGATCTTAAAGGATTGAAAAGACATTTTCATTTTAGGTGGACTTCCCTTTATGCAGTCTTTAACCATGTAATAGCAAGTAATCCATTTCCTACCTTTGGGAGGAAGGGGGGGTTGTGTTCTGGTTGCATTTAGTGGGTGACCTCTTGTTTTTATCATTCCTAGTCTCCCTCTGGTTGGTTCTCTTCTCCCTGCAGATCTGGGGGTCTTCTCTGCACTGGCCACTCTTCCTCCGCATACTTGACATTTGTCCTTGACTTCCCAAGGTGCAATTCTGTTTTATCCTTTCCAAATGAAACTTGCCCAGTTCTGTCTTCAGGATGTCTGTCAGGATCAGACATGGCTTCCTCCTGCAGGATAAAAAAGATAGAGAATTGTTTGCAACCCTTTTAGAGCAGCGTCTTCTCTGTGACATTGTGCCCCCTTAAGGTATCCAAACTTAACTCTCTATCAGTGCATGTCAGACTTTATGTACGACTGCTGATCGAGAGGGAGGGGCATTCAAGTTGACTGGTGTAGATAAGCCATGTGTACGGTCATGATAAGCTGGGTCTTGAGTCATGGTGCTTATAAACAATGTTTGCTTCAAATACTTGAAGAAGTGGGCAAAATGTACACGGTACACATAAGAGATGTTTCAGTGTGGAAAATCAGGCAATGGTGGTTTAATGTTTGTTAGGAATACAAGGAAATGTCCTGATGTATGAAAGTAGACAAAAACAAATTGATACACTTTGACACAGAAATATACCCAGTGTGTTTATGGAAGTATGATAGAAATGACTATCTCCATAACTCCTCAGTCACTGACCCACTTTTTATGACACAGGGAGAAATTATGAGTCATACCATTGACTGAGACACAGGTGTCTGCATAACCAGTGGAAGCAACTTGATCTCAAACATACAGGGATGTGACGTGTAAAAAGCTTAAGTTAAATTTCTTAGAGGTCTTCTCCTAATTACACTCCCAAATACCAGGGTAATGTTAACAGGTGCAGTATGTATGCAGTACAAAAAAAAGATAATGGCTGCAGAAATTCATGAAAAACCTTCTAGAGTTTCAAAAATTGTGTCAGAAGATTTTTTTAAATAAAGTTACCTCTCACAAATTAAAATTTACCAATACATTTATCAGGCATTACATACATGTTGGTAGCTACACAAATTAGAAATGATTCTTTAAATTAACTCTACACAGCCTATATTTCTGCTTTAGACTGTTCAAAAGTTTTATTTTGCTAAATATTTACTTAAAAAGCACTTTAAAAAACTGCTGGAAGTCACCTCTATTAGGCTTTTAATATGAAGGGTGAGTGCCCCATCTTGTGAGAATTGAAGAAACTGCAAAAAACTACACAGACGACTCAACTTTATTTCAACAAGTCATTTCCAGGTGCTTTACAAAGGACAGGAAGTATTATTAAGAGGCAATGTAAAAAAACACAGAAAAATAATAACTTTGAAAGAATAAAACAAAATAGAAAATAAAAAATAAGCAATAATAAGACAAATGGAACTCAAGAATTTAAGTGCAGCTCCTTTGCAGGGCAAAACATGGACAAATAGTCCAAAGTTTATCTTCATCAAAGGTGGCAACAGCAATAAATGTTTTAGTCCCTGAGCTAAAAGAACCGAGTGAGATTCAATCTGAAGTTTTCTGTGAGCTTGTTCCAGATATGTGTTTTACAAAAACTGAATATTGTTTCTCTGTATCGGGTTTGACTCTGGTGGTAACAGTTCAGTTAGGTGTCCCAAACAAGCAAACCTTAGGCAGTCTCGCTGGCTTCATCGTTCTCATCGGCTTGGAAAGGAGAGAGTTGTTCCCTCTTTATAGAGAGGGGAGAATGTGCTGTTTGCCAACACACTGACACTGAGGCTGCGATGGGTTGTCTTTGTGGCGCAGATAGAGGTTTTTGTTTGTCAGGGTGCATCATCTTAGATCCGAATCATTAACACTTGAACTCTAGATCTCTTTGAGTTGAGGCCATCAGCCCTGAAAACATTCACTTTACTAATATGATTGATCACAGCAGATTTTTGCCAGGCAATGTGTTGAGTCCTGAGGCTCTGCTGAACCTGTTGAGCCCTCTGTTGACTGTTGGCAAGGGTCCGTGCAAACATCACAACCCGTCACATCAAGAATAATTATATTTCCTTTAGGATGTTCTCTATTTTTATGTCACAAGCAATAGAATCGGGGGGAGGCATTTTGATTAACTGCTCATGTTTCCAAAAGAGGTTTCTCCCACAACCAGAGGTGCAAGTTAAATCCCCTCGTGAGATGTCTTTTTTTTTCCCCCTTTTGCTCTGCATAAACCTGTTTGGCCTTTTCCTGTCAGCCGGCAGTCTTCACAATGCTTCATGTCCAAACTTATCAGCAGTCTTCTTCTTCACATCTATCTCATGGAGATTTATAATTGGTCCAAGTCTGTTTGCTTGTTGTCAGAGACTGACTGTGGTCGAGATCAACTCTGACAAGCTAACTCACCGGCAGAATACAGAGATCAGAAGACTTCTCTTCTTTTTTTTCCGGCGTTAACGTCCTTGTCTTGAGTACAGCAATCCTCTTGAACTTTTCTGACAGTCTCTGCACTTTATCAACTTGGATGACGACAGATGCACTGTGCAGTCGGGGTACAATTCTCTAAGGAGTTCAAAAGTTCAGCTTGAGTTGTGTTAAGATGTCTGCAGCAGAAGGCAAGTCAAAGTGTAGGATCCCTGGGTTGTCATAAATTATCCTCTAAATGATTCAGTCTTATGGTTTGAGACAAGTAAGAAGAAGTGGGAAAAATTCTCAAAGTACATGTCTCTTTTGATTGTTTGAGCTACCAGTGAAAAAAGTGGAAATGAACATGCAAGTCCTCTGGAAACGAGGGGCACAAAGCCATTCGTCTTTCTGTTCTCTGCCATGTCTGTGTTACTGCATGTTGGGACAGCCAGCAAAAGAATCACCAGGTATTTCAGTCTGCAATACATCAATAAGCTCAAAAAAAAAGTTCACCTCATGTTTGTGCCTGCATAATCCTTACCTGGCCATTTCCAATGTGACCTTGGCTGTGTGGTTGCAATCAAACAGCACAGATCCATTTTTGTGCGTTGAATCCCGTCTGCGTTTGGGACTGGCAAATTCTGTCCAAGAAACCTGTTGAATAGAAGGAAACAAAGTGTCTTGAGAATAATCCACAACAGCCATGTTACCACCACAACATTTGTTCATGTGGTCAGAGCAAATATGTGGCTGTACCTGTCCTTCAAACCCTCCACTCTCTGATGAAAGACATGTCATGGGGATTCTGAATGGGTTTTCCATCTAAAATTCACAGGCTTGTTAGTCACCATGCTCGCACAAAAACAAATGACATGAAACAGCCAGGAACTCTTAGTCTTCCTTAGATTTGCAAGTGCAGATAATCAAAGCTTGTGATCTGTATCTAATTATGTTAAGACTATTTTTCTATGTGTTGCAAGCATGTGGTTGCAGCTAGAACTTTTATTAAAGCAGCATACACGAGTTAGCACCACATTCTAATGTACCAGTGAGGAGCAGCAGCAGCTGAAACAAAAGCCAGGTAAGTAATTAATTGATCAACAAGCTAAAAAAATCAGCCAGAGGTGCATCATATCATATATCCTTAAAGAAAATATAAAGTAGGGCTGGGAATCGCCAGAGGCCTCATGATATGATCTTATCACGATATTGCGATTTGTTGAGTAATGTGGTATCATATGTTGCAATTTTTTTATCCTTTTCGACTGCAAATCATTTTCCTTAAGTAAAACTTTGTCATCATTATCTATTTCATCTAACTGGATAAAGTTTTCTGTCTATTTATTTCAATTCGATAATTTTTTTTATTGCATTTTTTATTACCTCACCAGACAGCACACACAATTTGCACCATCCAGTGGACTGTAAAATCAATTGAGTTTTATTATTCTATTACCCAAAAAGCTGACTTTGTATTTGAATGAGGAATTTATGGTAAAAAAAATCAATACTTAGTGTCTATGAATCATTGTCATGCAAAATATTGCAATATTATGCAGATCTTTTTCCCCCACTTCAAATACATACGCAGCATTTTTAACACGATTTTCAAAAAGTCACAGACTAATAATGGCAATACTTCCACCTGCTGACATAACGACGTCATACCATTATGCACAGCAAAAACAAACATGGCTGAAAGTGAAAGTAATATTGCTACTAGCTCCACGGAGGAGGAGTTGAGTAACAAAACAGGGGAGCTAAGTCTTGAGCAGTTTGAAAGTGTTGTTTGTTACAGAGGATCAAATTTACAAACAACTAGAGGTGCACAGAACAATCGCCTATCGGCCAGCCAATCAAATGGCACCATGAGGCTTATTTTGCCTTGATCAGTGCTCAGCCAGACCTTTTGTGTGTAGCACATGTGGCTAATGTTGCATGTAGCACCTGCAGCCAAATACTGTGTGTAACAGCCACAGCGAGCCAAATACAAACTGTACGTCATCAGTGTGGAAGTCTTAACACGGAGAGTTGAGGAGAAGCATCATGTTTGAGCTGCACTCTCATTAACAGCTAAGGCTTTGTATTAGCAAGATTCTGGCGATACAATACGTACCACGATACAGGAGTTGTAATACAATATATTACAATACATTGCAAAATCATAAGCAAAGCAATATATTTCAGTTTTTTTAAGCTTATGTTGGGAAAACTATCATAGTGTAAACACCAATATATCCATAAAATTTGAGTTTAAAAAATGATTTTTTTGGTGCAATCCTAATATTACAGCAATAATTTTTGTGCAGCAGCTGTTGTGGGTTTAAAAACCTAAAATGAAACAATGCCATAAATCTTTAATGAAAACTATGCATTAAAAATCAATAGTTTTTTTGAGAATCAATATGGTACGGCCAAACATAATATTGCAGTATCAATATGTACAGATATTTCCTTTCACCCCATTTACCATGGTAAGAACAACATAAGTAAGGCTGTGTAAAGTGAAAAACTATTATATTCTCTTTCTTTTCTTTTTTTGAAGGCTTCTTTTGCTTGAGCTGAATAATAGTTGAAAAGGGGGGGGAAATTGGAACTGGTAAAAATAGGTATCGGCAGGTCAGACTGTTTCCAGAAGTGCAATAAGACTTTTAGAACAAAAGTAGGTAATAGAACAAACTCAAGGCGCCTCAACTACCTCAAATAAAAACACCTGCTCGGGTGAGAGAAGAGCCTAAAATCCAGCAAGACAAGCTCAAAAACTATTCTGAATTTTAAACAAAAAATATTTTTCACTATTGTATATTGTAAAGAATATCACTACTGCAGAAATATCATAAAATACTATAGGCCCATATGGCACCTCTAATTCTGGCAACTATATGGATTGATTAGTCTTTTGAAGTTATTTTTCTGGTTAAAATACCACCAGTACCTTGCTTGAGTGTAAGGATTTGCTGCTTCACTCTGTCTTAAGTGATGACAGACTGATCATTTTTCATTTTAGATAAGCAATTTGAAGACAAACTTTAGAAAAAAAATTTGAACAGGCCTCTTTAATGCTATCTAATATTTTAACTGGGTAAACGTGAAAAAAATCAAGAGAAAAATCCAGAATGAGAACAAATGTTAGTAGCAGCCCAGGTAGTCTGACTCACTGGAATAAGACTGTTGCTATAAGGCTGCCTCTGGGGTCACTATTTTGGTTGCCATTTTTCTCCCATTCCAGTATTAATCCACATTGCTGCATCTCGACCTTAACACCAACCAAGAAGACTGTGATTGGTTTATAGAAAAATTTAAATAAGGTAGGGTGATTTTCCCCTGTAGCAGAATGATAATGGGTCAGCCAGACATTTCTCCAGCCCTCACACATTGTTGTGGAGGGCTGACGCTGCAAGGATACAGTCTCAGACTCAGACTACAGCCTTGGCATCAGCTTGTTATGGTGCAGAAGCAGCATGTCAGCAGCTTAGTTTAAGCAAAAATACACTGATTGCAGATGGTCTTGCTTAAGCTGTCAAGAATCATGCCCTCTGTGATCCAGTTCTTTCATCAGAGAAGTAGGCTTACTGATTGACAGAATTTAGCATCATGGCCATTACAAGACTAAGCACAGAGTAGAGCTATGAACCAATCCCAGATCACAGAGAGCTCATGATCAGCATGTGAATAGCACAATTTATGATGTCGGCCATAAAGCAAGTGTAACCACAGTACCTTGGCAGCACAATAAGCATTTCAAGCTGAACACGACATGCTCACAATTTAGAATGTACATCATGAAAACATAACACTGGATAATTGAAAACCACCTTCTTACATACCAAATTATCCTTATCAACCGTAAACGGTAGAGTTAAGGCTCTTCTTCGCTCCATCATAGTCCACAATTTGGTAAGGCACAGACAATAAATCTATAAGGAACACAGTCAAAAAATATTCTCAGAAAAAAATAAGTCAGACCTGTATGACAAGGTGATTTTAAGCATCCACAAAACGGTAGAGCTTGTTGCTAAGTAAACAGGTTCTATGTAGGAGGCTCAATCAAGTTATTTCAACAAACATGGGGGATCAAATGTTAACTGAGTGTCACGACTGGACACCACAGGCAGACACAATGCTTCAAAACAAACAACGTCACTCTCAAATAGGTGGAAAACTGTAGATAACGTTGTGTGGTTTGGATGGTAATTCGATGGTTGTCTGTTAAAGTAATTAAACTGTTAGGATTTTCGATTAGGTAATTAATTGGTGACTGACACATTTTAATATCATGTCTACGTAACGTCAACACAGACAGCAGGTGTAATGCTAAGAAGAAGCGACCCGTATAGCAGTCATTTTCATGCACACACCTGCAATTATTACATGCTTAATTTTAAAGCTGACTTTTTTCCTGGACATAACAGAAAGTACGAATCTTATCAGCTAGCGACAGAGTTAGCAGACAGAGCTAGAAACGCCAGTGCTAACGGTACCTTATCTATGATGCTAGCTAAACGTAAGAGTTACAGCTTACCCTCGGCCAGGCTTCACCTGATGCTAACAGAGAATATATGTGACGTAGAATGGACACAGCTATTATCCCAAGAGCGTTTTCACAAGCACTTTACGAGCACAATACACACACATGTTGCTGAGTTTGATTCTGCAACAAGGTACTTCACAGCGCCCATGCAAAGACTTTAATTTTCCTTAGCAACATCCGGTGGCCACCGGAAGTGCATCAGGAAAAAACGCGAGAAACACAATGAAGTCCGAGTTTTTATCCGGGTATCTGGGATGATGCAGTGGACGTGGGAATATTCAGAAGAAGACAGTTTTTTTGTTGTTGTTGTTTGTTTGTTTAACAGTGGGTAATTGTTACAGTATAGGAAAATTGCAGTGGTAGATTTCTAAAACACTTTTTTTCTAAGCCATCCATCTCATCCTAGTCCAAAAAGGGAAATTGAAATTTGGTGCACCACTGTGGTCCAAACCAACCTAAATTATACAGACATGCATGGCCCAAAATGAGATCCTTTTTTTTTTTTTAAACTTCTTTATCAAACATTTTCTAAATCAGTTTACAAAGATTTAGAAAAATAACTTTTCCAATACGATAATAACCATATATATTTATAAGATAGAGTAATAAAATAACAAGTAAAAATAAATGTTAAAAAAAAACTACAAAAAAATACAAATGTACACACGTACATATACATATAGCCTAAGTTTAAGGGAAAAAAGATACAGTAAAGAGGGATAAAATGGTAGAAAGTGAATTACAAATTAGGTAATATAGGCCTACATATAATGGTTCGTCTATTCTTTGCATAATATTTATTCATCTATTTGTCTTGGTTCATGATCGAATACTATCCTTGTAAAAAATACCGGTACTTATATTTCCATCAACCTAAGTTGTCATTTCTGTCGAGGCTGCCATAAGCATGGTCTTCTGTTACTGTGTCTCTGCTTTTATTTGATTACTTGCAAATTTGTTTAGGATTTAGTACCAACAGTAAGAAACTGGTCCCTCCATCTGTATTGCGTTGTGTGCACTCTACTTTCAGGGACGTTGGAGGCAGCAGAGTGCATAAGAGCAATGTTTCACCCTGGTGTCAAACATCGGTCCAGTGACCACGGTCGCTGAATGTCATGACTGATCCCTACCACTAGGGGCACTGAAGTTTAGTGGTCCGTGACGTGATTCCTCTAGTCTGGACTAAACATCAAACTCAATCTGCAGCAGTAGCACGGCACATCGGCATCCGTTGTGTTTTAGGCAACAACATCAGAGGTCTCGTGCTGTTTGTTTTCTTTGTAAATCGTTGAGATGGTGCTTTCGTATACCCATGAAAATAAAAAGATTGATTCTTAAGTATGTTGATCACTGTATGGTTTTCTCTTGGGACGTAAGATGTGGCGACTGCAATTTAAGATAAATAAACCTTTGAAGTATGTAAAAAAAAGTAAATATGGTACAATTGACCTTTCAAAATACTAAATATTGGAAAGAAAGTTGTATTAGAGCCAGACAAACATTTAAAAATTAAAAAAGGTAGTCTGGATGTGAAAATGCTTAAAACACATTGGAAATTTAAAATGCAGAATGCAAAAAACTTTTAGCAGTGAAAAAAAATGCCTGGTATTTGGGTGAAAGGGGAAGAGGCAGGTCATTCAAACCTTTCAAAATTCAAAATATTCTGAAAATTCAGGAGATTGGAGCTTCTTTTCAGAATTTTGAAAAAATGTCAAATTCTGAAATTCCGAGATAATCCGCGTTTTCTGACCAAAATTTCCCATTCAAAGTAAATGGTTCAAAGTTTCAGAATTTTGAAAAGCTTTCTGCTCATCACACTTTCAGCTAGAAACTTCATTCAAACATCAAAATATTCCAAATTCCTTCTAAATTTCAACATCCGTTCAGCTTTCAAATATCGTGCAAAATATTCAAAATATTCAACTTTATGAGCACTAATGGATTCATATGGGAGATCGTTTCAAACCCATTCAAATTCAACCTTTTCCCAATCATTCATACGGTCACATAGAAACACCATTCAAACATTAAAATGTTAAAGCTTAGGACTTTCAGGATGTGAGTCAACAGCGTTCTGATGTTCACACTTTCCTCACAATCACAGTTTAAAATCTAGTCATTTTTCTCATGTCTGGGATTTTATCATGGGTGTGTATTTCGAAATCTTCAGTCGGCTGGAGTAGGTGATGTCATCACTAGAGTGGAGGGAGATTTTCACCAGTCTTTTGTTGCCATTGTCCCAGCTTATTTGAAAC
>JAQLOL010000005.1:7603525-7621636 GCA_029783665.1 Naso thynnoides | reverse complement strand
CATATATTAATTTATAAAAATAAGACCATTATTAAGTCTATTGAGTCACAAATTTATTGATCCTCAGTTAACGGAGGGTAACATTTCAGCAGCCTGGTCAGGCAGCAGGTCAGTTCATCTGTACAGTGCACCAGTGCTGGTCCAGGGCAGGGCCAAAGCGTGGGAACTAAGGGTCAGGCTAAGGCATATCATCATAACCTCTGGTTGTTTCTAAAATAAACTGCAGTCTGTATGGATCCAGGTCTTGTTTTGTGGCTTTAAGGGTCACGATGAGCCCAACTTGCCGACAGCCTTGATTTTGTCCTTCAGTTTGTCTGCAGGATGGTCCCAGTGGTCGTCCAGACACTCCAGTGTGGAGCCCAGCAGAGCAGCCAGCTCAGCACTGTCTTCCACCAGGTCCAGCAGGTCCTTGCTGTCTGGATGGAAGCCCTCCAGCTCCTCAGGGCATGAGAAGAGCTGTGACAGAGAGGCCTGCCGGTAAAACTCCGCCTCTGCCACCGTCACCACCTCCATGTGGGGGAAGGTTTGTCGGAAAGTGTGAGCAGTCATTCGCAGCCGACGAAGCACATCGGACAGAAGCAGCCAGTTTCTTGGCCTGAAAGAGAAAATCAAGCAAGGTTTAGGAATAAGCGCTGGCAGCAAGGTCAATGGAAATGTAAAAAGGTGTGTCTGCTCTTGAGCTCACCCTTGGGAGAGCGACACCTGGATGTTGTAGCAAGGCAGCAGAGGTCGGTCAGAGAACTCAAACTCAAACACCTCCTTTTTATCCTCCTCATCCTCATCATCCGGGCCTGGAGGGTCGGCCAGGATGTCATAGACACCGCCCTCTTCGCTTGACTCTGACATGACAAAAAAATATATATAGACAAGTAGTTTTAGTGGCATCCACATTATCATAAAATATGCAGGGAGGTAAAGACATGAATCGCTTAGAGCTACATAGTACTGCACAATGAAGAAACTTTGTAAGCACTAAAAGACACACAGAGTGCTGATCAGTACTCACCACACACAGCACTGCCATAGAATTCCCAATAAAGCCCTGGGTCGTCATCTGAGCGGCCCTGAAGGTCAGCAAAATAATCTATGGAGAGAGGAGAGGAGAGGAGCCTGTTATTCAAGAGCCCGAGCCCTGGGGACAGGCAACGAGGCAAATACAATTGGCCTTTAGGACTACAGCAGAAAAATGGATAAAGAGCACAGTAAAATAGAAGAGGAGAGGAGGAGGGGCAGTGTCAAGAGAGAGAAGAGAAACAAACAGAGCAAATGTTTTGAGGGGGGGTTGATGGTCAGGGGCCAGCGGCTGTACCACGAGGGAGGAGAGCCACTGTCTCCGCTGGGTTAGAGCTGGCTCGGTTTAGAGCAGGGCTGCAGAAGGCTGCCAGGAATCAAACAAGAACCACACACAGTCGCTGAGTGTGCACACACACACATACGGATAGAGAGAGAGAGCGAGAGAGCTGGAAACAAACAAGCAGAGGGAGCTGGATAAGCACACACAGCGAGAGCAAAGTGTGTATTCAGCATGCATGCACGCACACACACACACACACAAATATACAGAGTGAGAGCTGGGCTTTGTGCCAGTGCTGAGGCGTGGGGCGTCTGGCGTGTGTTTGGAGGGATTAACGGCCTCCAGATGAGTGGGACCAGGTGGAGGGAGGGCAGCAATCGCTCGCACTCGCTCATTTTCTCCGGTGCTCGATCTCCCTCTCTCTGCGCTCTGTCAATCTTGCAGCAATCGATCTATCCATCCACGCTCTTTTCAAAATTCAACACCATCTTTCCAAGTCATCTACGTATAAATCTCCCTTTTTTCGCAGTAAACCTGTTCACCCTTCTGCCGAGGCTTGAACTTACACCTGTTCATTTTCACCCTGATCTGTCATCCTTTTTCCTGCGTCTCGTCTCTTTTCCTCTCTCGTGAGACTCAGATCGCAGCTTTTAACTAGTTAGATGTTCATGTAATATTAAGCAGCTGGCTGCAGAGGAAGTGTGTGCATGTTTCATTTCCTCCTCTTGTAAACAAACTTGTGTTGTCTCAACTTAACTACAAACATTCAGGCAAGCCCGATCAACACACACGCCTCAAAGAACAGACAACGTCAGCTTCTGGCATGGCAGCCTGGTGAAAAGACACACTCAGGCGCTCACACGCACGCATACAAAAGCAGAGTCTCCAGCCAGAGCGAAGCCCATTTCCGCACGTACGCTGAGCAAACACAGTTGGCGTTGCTAAGTAACCAGATAGAGGAGCTCAGAGGCAGCAGCACGCACCCCGGCGGGCTGAGACTCCCTGTCTAACAGGTGGTCGAGGGAGTGGGGAGAGGAGCAGGGAGGGAGGGTGCTGGAGGGGAAATGGGATGACAGAGACGGACATGTCTTGTAACAGCGTTTGGGATTTGGAGGGTGGGGATTTACAGAGAGAGACAACAGGTTGCACAGAGGTCAGAGCGTTGCAAAAACAGCAAACAGTGAATGAGCCAAGATTCTGGCATTTGGGAACTGGGTTGCTGCCCAGTCCTTTCAACAATTTACCCTCGCCCCACCCCGATATCCACTCTGTGGTGTACCTGCTGTCTGAAAACCTCTTTATCTCAGAGGGTTTCGATTTGTTCCTTTTGTCGTGTTTCTAATTTTATGTTTTGTGGTAAAGACATGGTAATATTTGAATTTCCTGGCTTTTGCATTCCACTTTGTCTGCATGGGGAAAGAAAAAAATCTATTGCTCTTGTGGCAGAACACTTGCTAAAGGTATATCGCAGAATTTTGCATGATGATATTATATTGATACACAGACACCAAGTATCGATTTTTTTTTTAGCATAAATTCTTTAGTAATGTTGAAAATACAAACTAAACTTTTTGGGTAATAGAATAATAAAAATTTATTGATTTTTCAGTCCACATGTTGTGCTAAGCGTTCACTGGTGAGGTAAAAAATGCAATAAAAAATTACTGAAGTGAAATGAATAGACTAAAAACTTTAATTTGATGAAATAGACAATGGTGACAAAGATTTACTTTGGGAAAATGATTTGCAGTTGAAAAGGGTGGAAAAAACCCGCAATATATGGTATCGAAATACTCAACATATCGCAATATCGCGATAATATCGTAACGTGACTCAAGTATTGTAATAATATCGTATCATGGGACCTCTAGCAATTCCCAGCCCTATTCAATGCATAATTATCATTGAATATTATAATTATAATAATTTTAGGCAATAAAATCAAGATCTCTATTATATTGTTCAGCTTTTGGACTTAAGTGGCTAAAGGTCAAAAAATGTAGATTTTAAATAAATGTGTTTAACATATGTTGTGACAGAACTATAAGCCTTTTTCCACACTGAACAAAACCAGCCTGAGCCATAAAAGATGCATGCATGCTGTGAAATTACTACTTCGAAGCACTTTGACAAAATTTATTCTAATTTTAAGGGAAATTAAAGATCAACATTATTTTTGATTGACATCACTTGGGAAGGGAAATCCTGATTTCAACAGAAGTCTTCGATTCCCCGAGTCCTCACTTTACTTTTTGCCAGGAAACGACAAAATCAACCTGAGGTTCAGAACCAGGATGAGCCTGATGACTGAATGTAGGGAAATAAAATCTGTCCTTGGCATGTATATATGCTCTCAAAACCACAGATTTCAACTTTAAATTCTCACAGACAGACAAGGTTCAGATGCGGGGCAAGGTGAGAATGTGGACTGGAATGAATGACCAGGCTGAATGACAAGATGGACAAGTCTCTTACCAGTGAGGAAGCGCTCCATGCTGTCACTGTGGGTCATCTTGAGCAGGCCACGGCCAGAGTATGTTGCCAGCGTGGGGTCAGCGCCATAAGACAGTAGGATCCGCACCACGTCCAGGTGGTCATTCTCCACAGCATCATGAATCGGTCTAGATGCACAGAAATATACATTCATTTTATCAATAACTCTCAGCATTGAAAAGACCCGTAGGCAATGATAGAGTTTCTCTGATGGAGGTTTCCTGCTCTCTCCATGTGCACTTTGGTGTTTGACTTAAATTAATCTCCCATTTGGTAAACTTAAAGAATAACTTACATGCTTCTACCTTTTTAGATTTCCTCTAAATTCTGACCAAGTGGCACAAAAAGTAAAATGTAATTTGCAGATTTTGAGGACAGGTAATTTTCTAGCTAATATTGTTATCTGGTAATGGTTAATAAAAGCCTTAATGCTGCTCAATACACCTTTATGATCTATGCAGTTTCCTGAAACAGACCCCCTACTGGTAATTTTAATGACATGGCATTGAAAGCAGAAGCTTTTTAAAAATGAAGCTCATTGGACAAATCACTGCTCTTACTACGCAACCCCCCTGAAATTAAGTCGAGAGCAAACTTGATAACTAAGCTCTTTTTTGCCCTGAGAAGATAAGCACTGAAAGCGAGACGTGTTTATGCAAGTTAAAGGTGCAGCGACTGTGTGCATATGAATTAACGTAGTCGTTTACCTGGTGCCATCCTGTGCGCTGCAGTTGATGTCGGCCCCGTAATCCAGCAGGTGTTGGACTATGCTGAGCCAGCCGCGAGCGCATGCCTCGTGGAGAGCACAGTAACCAGCGTAGTCTCTGTGATTCACCTCACATACTCTGTTCTCCAGACAGTACAGCACCACCTCCTAAAGAGAGCCAGGGAGAGCAGGGTTTAGTGTGTTAGATTTTGTGTTTGTGTGCATGTGCGTGTGTGTTTGTGTGAATGCATGTGTAACGACAACCCCGGCAACACAAGATCAAACACGCGAGTCAGACAGGAGAAACATACGCAAACAGTCCTTCCCTTTACAGTTCCTGTGGGAGAGAAATTAGAGAAAGGAGGAACTGAGTGTGTTCCTGTGCTGGACAGACACAAACACACACGCACTCGCACTCAAATGCTCCATAATACTAGAGCTGGCGCCAAAACAGAGGAGACTAAGTGTGACTCAACTGTATTTAGCCTGCCAGATTCTGCTTGTCCACGTATGAGTGTGTGTGTGAATGTGTGTGTGCCATGGTTGGACCTGGACGCCACTGTGGCAGCTATTTACGATGGTTGGGCTCTGAACACAGCATAATGGAAGCGGAACAAAGAGATTTGATAGAGGCGCTCAAGAGCTGGAAACGTTTCCTCTGGTCTAGGGCTGTGACAGTTGGGCATCCAGCACACTGAGTAGTCAGACTGGTTTTTATTGGACTGGCGCAGAGTCTGCTGCTACTCAACAGAGAGGGGACTGAGAGATAGAGGAACAGCCCGGCCATGTGTGTTTTATATGGGGCCTGAGTCTGACGTGTGTTTTAACACTGCAGGTATGTGTTTGTATCCTAGTGTGGGACTATGCAGATGCAAAACAGGTAGAGAAATCCAAATTTTTATATATATTTTAGTATATGTATTTATATATGCAAGTGGGAGACTCACGCATTCAGCCACACTCATACTTCGTCCTGCTAACAGTCCTGTGCCGAGGGGAGGGAAGCTGCTCATCTGAACCTGGGGAATGACTCCAAACTTCCATTTCTATGCTAATTCTAGCCTGCCGTCTTGTCCAAGTGTTTATCTCTCTCTTCCACTCTCTCTCTCTTTCAGCATAGGGCGGATGGAGGGAGGAAAAGAGGAGGAGGAGAGACAGGCAACGGAGAGAAAACAGACCGACGGAGGCATGAGAAAAGGACCAGAGAGGGCGGAAGAAGCGAGAGGCAACACCCCAACAGATGACAGATTAATGAATCTGTGGATGAAATCTGCCGCGGCTGTCCTCTGGGCTGCAGCTGATAATAACAAGAGATGAGTGGTAGTGGTAGTGCTAAGTGTGTGTGTGCGTGCGTGTGTGTGTGTGTGTGTCTGTGTTTTGGGAGGGTGATAGGAGTGAACGGAGAACGATCAAACTGGTGGGGGGGGGGAAGGGGCTACAATGCGGAAAAGGGAGAGCAGGATTGAGAAAAGGCAATGAGCAAGTGTGAGAGGAAGACAGAAACAAGGGGGGAGCGGGACGACGCTCCAACTGGTTTTCGCTCGCTGCCAACACTCTGTTTGTCTGCTGGAGAGAGATTCAGGAGCGCTGTGCCGAAGCTTCCCTCTGGGGGATTCCACTCGCTCTCCGTGTGTGTGCATGCGTGAGTCTGTCTGTGTGAGTGAATGAGAGCAAGTGTTAGAGAGACTGGCGGGTAGAGAGTGTTGATATGCAGCTTGCCTGAGCGCGCGCGCGGTGTGTGTGCGTGTGTGCGCGCGCGCGCGCGCGCATGTGTGTTTTTGTGGCTGTGGAGGAGGCGTAGCGCTAAACCTCCGAAGCCGTGTTTAATATCGCTGGGAGAGAGCGAGGAGCTTAGCACGAGAGCCCCGGCTTCCCGCCACACACACACACACACACACTTACACACAAACACTGTGCGGTAAAATGAGACGCCCCCCCTCCCTCCGTCCTCTAATCTCCCTCTCTAGAATGCTTCCCTGCGCTCGCCTGCAATCAATGCATTACTCAGACATTTAACCCCTTGCAGAGCTGCCTTGTATGCTCCGCGCATATAACAGATGTGTGTGCGCTTACATGTAGACGCGTATTACATGTGGCAGGTGATGCATGAGTGGCTTTCCCTCTGCAACGAAGGGGCAGCAGTCGAAGCAGTGAGGTTGGTGCACAAGTGAAATGTGTGGATATTTTAAAGTAAGTGTGTGTGTGTGTGTGGGCGTGCGCGAGCGGCAGGCTGTTGTTGAATGGCTGCGCTGAGGGTCACAGAATCTGATTATCCAAGATTGTTAATTAACCTTACACTGAAGCGCACATATGCTGTTAGCCAACACTAAAGACGAAGAAAAGGGAATATTTACCTGTTACCTTTTGGTTCACAGTGAATGCCTCAAGTCTCAACCAAGTCCTGCATATTAACATTCATCAGCTAATTACAAACCATGATAAAAACAGGTCATTTTAGGAAAGAACAGTCTTAAGAAAAATATTAGCCACATTGCAAAAAAAAAAAATTCACAAAAGTCTTCGGAAATAGCGCTTTAAGAAAGCCCTGAGAGACTATTTGCCAAGCCACTGTGGCTTGTGAGATAACTTCTATGTTTGCAGTTAGCTGACCGCTGCATTAGCATACCACATGCTACAGTAGCTAGCTTGATGCTAGCATGATCCTGAAGGTCCTGGCACAAATGGTTAATGTACTTTTGGATTTTTCATCTGAATTCAGTTCTATCCAGCATACGTTTAAGGTTAGGTTGCTTGTGTATTTTAATCTTGATGTAAATTTTATGGGCTGGATTGTAGATTTTTTTAACATGAGGGTGAGAGTCAATCTGTTTGTCGGACTCCTCTTGAGTTCTGTGTCCTGTGACTTTCCGTTACGCTCTACATTCTTTACACCATTGATGGTAGAAGGCAGCAGGGTGAACGGCCCATCCTGAAATTTGTTCATGATACAATTATCAGCCTCCTCCCTGAAGATGTACTTGAACATGAGACGCTGGTAGGAATTTGTCATATGGTGGAATTGAGTTGAGGAAGAAATCATCCCACCCGCCATCGCAAGCCTCCATGAAAGGAATTGGCATAAATGTGCGCATATATATATCTTAAAATAGTCCTTGACAATAGCTTGAAAATTTGATGCAAATTTGAAGCCACAGCAAAATATGTACTTCCGTATTGTATTTAATGTAGCTAACTGAAAAGGTCTATGGCGTCTTTGTTTTGTAATTCATTTACTGAAGGTGACAGGTGTCCCACCAACGTAGTAAAAGCTGTCTTTGACCAGATCTAGTCTACATGAAACCACACAAGCCACCTCCGCCACATCTCTCAGGCCATAGATTTAGAATATCCGGGTACAAGTGCAATGGAGGTAAAAACTCTTTTGATCTCTTTTCAATAACACCGCTTAATCTGAGCATGTAATTCTGCATTTTGGAGAAAGTTTTGATGTTGGGGCCTGCATTTTGCATGTAAGAGAAACATTATTGCTTTATTTTTTATTTTTTTGGTTTAAATACATATTTTTATTGTGCATCCCTGTCTGTCAGTCCAGTCTTTCATCAACATAATAAAAAAAGGACTGAACAAAAGGCATTAGCCAGCCAAAGCAGTTCACCAAGCCAGTTTGCAGCTAGCTAGCTTAATCAGTGATGAATCTATTTTCAACATTCACAGAGTGCAGATCATAGATCGTTACATTTTTATTGTGGGACTGCTCAAACTTCAACAGGCAGAGTACATGTACAAAAGTGAATGGGTTGATGCAGCTAATATTTCGACTCTGAGTCTGTTTCCTCAAAGGTCAACGCATCCTTTGCTGCTGGACAAAGAGCACATTTGAGTCAAAGTTCACCAAAGTTGAACTTGGACAGTCCGTGTGGATTTACTCTGACTTCACAAGCAAATCTGTTATTGGCTGCAATTTTTGTCTAAAATTTTGCATCTATCATAGACACTGGTCTGACTGGGCACTTAAAATGCAATTTAGTTTCTCTCTTTGCTTGGATCATACATGGATTCGAGAAGGAAAATCACAAGTGATTCATGTGGGGAGAATAAATGACAGATTGCACCTTTATCTGAGCTTTCAATGGGCAGAGCTGAGGCGCCTCAAGCCCCGGCACGAGGGGGAGAGGGATGAAGACATCCGCAGAATCTCTCCTCATTACCATTTCAAATGCTCGGAGAGCGAGGCAGACGAGGGAGGGCGAGAGAATAAAAAAGGGACGAGCGGGGGGGAGGAGGGGGAGAGTGGGTTTTCGTGTGCAGAGGCACGGATCGCAAAACTAAACGAACATGAAATATGCACAGTGTCGGCTGGGCATCGGGAACGGCACAGAATAGTTGCGCGTGTGTTGAATTACATGCATGTGTGCATGACGTGATTCTGTTTGCTGCATGTGCAGGTCTGTACACGAAAGGATGTCTGTGCATGTGCTTGCAGGGTGACAAACTCTGTATTTCGGTGCATGTGTACTTGTAGAGAGCACGTAGGGCCTGTATGTGTGTGCTTGTCTGCCTGTGCATGTGTGTGTGCATGAGGTGACTTTGAATTTGCATGTGCAGGTCTGTGTGGGTGTGTGACAGCAGCGAGAGTAGAGTCTCGTCGCTCTGTGCAGCATATGGAGAAGAACGCGTCAGGATGCCTGTGCATGTGCTTATTGGGTCATAACGGGTGTTTTACTGTGCATATTTCTGTGTGTGCTCATAATCAGCATGTGAGCTCTGTATGCGTATGTGTGTGTGTGTGTGTGTCTCTCTCTCTGTCTCTCGGGCCCTCATATATATCTGCCTGTTTGTGATAAGCCCAGAGCTTGCGGCGCTAAAACACCAGCGTGAGACAAGCGCTCGGTGCGTCTAAAGGCTTGTATGCAAGTGTGTGTGGGGCGGTATGCATAAATTGGTGTGTCTCTCTGCGCACGTCCTTGTGTGTGTGTGTTGTGTGTGTGTGTGTGCGTGTGTATATATGTGTGTGGGAGCCCCAGGGGTCTGCCCCAGGCTTATCACACACAGGCAGTGAGAGACAAGCTTCCTGAGAGAGAGAGAGGGAGAGAAAGAAAGGGAGGGAGGGAGGGAGGGGGGAAGGGGAAGGCGGGGGTGTTGTTTGCGCAGCGGTCAGTGCCTTGTTTGTGTAGTCTCAGGTTTTCTCCTCCCTCCTCCCTCTTTCCCTCTCCACACGCGGAGCGCAGGAAGGGAAAAATGCGAAGGGGGGGATAGAGAAAAAAAGGAGAGGGAGGGAAAAAAACGTTCGAGAGAGACGCATAAATCAGAGAGACGAGCCAGCTTCTCTCCAGCACGGCTGACTGAACCCTGCTGCTGCTGCGCTGCACCCTGTGTTTGTGTGTACGTGTGTGCGTGCGAGCAAGCGAGAGAGAAAAACAGCCGCCGCCACTGCTAACCACAGTCACCACGGCACATTAGAGGGCCATTAGAACGCGATTATACTCCCAGTGCTTACCTCTCATTCACACTCTTGCTCTTTCCCACTCTGACTCTCGCACACACACACACGCGCACACACCTCATCATCATAAATGTGTACAACAAACACACACAACCATAAAGCAACCGGTTAATGAGCAACAAAAGATACCCACACCTATTTACAGTTCTGTGAAGATACCTCTGCTGGTGATAAAAATTATCACATGCACACAAACACAAAGACCATGTCAAAGGCGAGTAAGAAAAGGTGGACGCACACACAGCACAATGTGCTGCTCAAGTGGCATTAAAACCATTTGGATCAATAAATCAATTTGTAAAATCAGTCAACAAGGGGGGAGGAACGTTTAGGCTCACGAGGAGAAACACAAGGGATGAGGGAGAACGAGACGGTGGGCCATCCAACTTTAATTAAAAGCTTTCACAACCACGGGAGTTGAGAAATTCAGCAGAATATACACCAGTCCCATTCTTTCTTGCATGTGTGGAAAATGAGAGGATCTGGTTTAGGAGGCAACGATCAGCAGCTACACACAAAGAAGAGAAGGAAAAAAAAAAAACTTCCGATGCTAGAGAGGCAGCGAGCATCAGTCTCTTTATAATGATCCCACCGATCCCTCATGCTGTCGGCGCACGCACGTGCATGTGTGACTGTGTGTCTGTGCATGTGTGTGTGTCACACTTCGCCTCACGGAAAATTAATGAGATGTGAGTGCGGAGCGAGGCAAAAGGAGGGGAGGCGGAGGGGGAGTGTGCGTATGTGTGTGTGCGCTCGCGGGGAGGAGGAGGAGGGGTGCCAACGACAATCTGAGTCACAAAGAGAGGAAGAGAAAGAGAGTGCTGAGAGGAAAGAGGGGGGAGGGAGAGAGCGGAAACCTGAGAGAGAACGAGAGTAGCGGACAAGAGGAGCAGAAAAAGATGGGAGTATGGCGAGAACACAGCGTGAGCAAGGGTAAAATAGGAGGAAATGATACAAAAAGCAAAAGAGGGAGCAAGAAACGGATGACAGATGCAAGAGAAGAATCATATCGAGAAAGACAATTTTGGAGAAAAAAAAAAAGTCGAGCCATGTCTGCTGCAGACAGGAACAAAGTAGGGGGAGAAAATGAGCTCAATTTAAGAAGAGAGGGCACAGATTTGAAAGAGACGAAGTGTAAGAGCGTAAAATATGAAGAGAGAAAGCGATAAGGAGGGAGGATGAGCGAAGCCTATTACCTCGTAGCCCAGCCGTGCAGCTCTCTGGAGCAGAGTCTCTCCAGCGTTCTTATTCACGATCAGGCGACGAGCTTCTGGCGGGATCGGACGCACCACGGGGGGCTCGGCAGGGGGGGTCCTGTGCACCCCTGGCACCTCTGGTGGGACACCGCCTGCTCTGCCGTTCGCCTGGGGCTGTAGGCAGGGCGGACAGAGCACAGCGGGGGAGCAGGGCTTGACTGGAGAGCAGGGATAATGATTAGGAGAGGCGGCTCCCTTCCTTGGAGCGCCGCGCTGCTCACTCAGCTGAGGAGAAAGTGAGAGACACAGAGAGAGTGTTACAGCCCCTGCCACATAGCAGACGGGACACACACGGACACTCAAGGGCACATGGAGACACACAGACATAGGCACACACACACACTCAGCAGGACATGCACTTGTGTGTATATGCATGCACACTCAAATATTTTTTCCACAAATTAATGAAGTGGCAAATACAAAACTGGTAAAAGTATTCCACATTCTGTCAGTGGCCTCAAAAGGCCAAAATTCATCCAGAGAGAAAAACTGAATGTCCAATAAAGCTGGATGTTCATTCTAAAAAAGGGGGAAAAAATCTCATCTTCATATCAAATTGGCTCTTCTGCACACTACCTTCATATAGCTTAAAATATAGATAGAGTATTCATTTACAACATCTGTGTTTATGTATGATTATAGTCTATAGAAGACACTTTACCAGTCGCTGAAAACACACATGCACAGAGATTTCACACCAACTGTTCACGCCCCAAACACTGCAGGTTGGCACGCCACTTTTCTTTAACCGCTAAACCAACACAGCCTTTGGAGCGCAACTCACAAGAGAGGGAGTTGCCTGCCTCTGTGTGTGTGTGTGTGTGCCCTCTCAGTGGAATTCCAATGTCGAAGCAGCTGTCAGGCTGAGGAGGAGCAGGGGAGGAGAGCAGCGCGGGCGGAAAACAACTAGCCTTCTTTTTTTCCCCTCAATTTTTCCCCAAGCTCTTTTTTTCACCCCTTCTTTTGAACTCAGACCCTTCATACGCTCGACCAAGGCTGCAACATTCCTCACTGTGTGAGCGAAGGAGTGTGTGCAGCCTTGTGTTCGCCACTGAGCGCGAGGTATAATTGCTCCAGGGTTTTATTGTTATGTCAGGAATGCTCACAAACACGCAGACACTCACAGCCCTGGCACGCACATAACACACAAAACAACGCCGTTGACACACGTTCGACAATTAAGGCCAGAGACAAACGCACATGCAAGCAGGCGCTCCGCGGGGAGTCGCTAAGGGCATGGGGAGGTCAAAGCTCCAGCAGCCCTCTAAACATTGTAAACATACTTCCTTCCTCTCCCTCTCTCTCCCAGCTGCATAATCAGAGGTGCCGACAGGCATACTGAAACAGACTCTGCTGCAACAAACACCCAGACGCCCGCATCGTGGCCAGACACCCTATCAGCACTCACCTTGTCATCTTCAGCTGCTCCCAGATCAGTGACACAACGCTGGCCTGGACTGTTAGGTGTGGCCTCTTTCCTCTTCTCCCGCTCCCTCTGACTGGTGTGTTTGGTCTTGCACGGCCGCTTGCCCTTGGGTTTGTCCGTGTCACTATGGCGACGGGGCTTGAGGGGAGGTGTACCTCCCACAGACGGCTGCAGGGCTGGAGAGGGGGGGCCTCTCCTGGGCTCCTTGAGGCCACGGTCACCTGAGAAGGGGCCCAGCGGTTGAGCCCTGTCCTTCAACTGGCTGGGGGGGAGGGGAGACGCAGCTACTCCTAGAGCAAGAGAAAGGGATGAGGGAGGCAGAGTGAACGGCTGATAGTGTGAGAGCTCAGTTGAAGGGGAGGATGGGAAGGTATTGCAAGGCCATCTCTCACCCTCTGTTGGTTTATTAATGAGCGCACAGAGCTGTCTGGTAGCGCAGCATGCCTGCTCGCTCAGGAAAATTTAAAAAAAAAAAACGTATAAACCGCACACACTTGCAGGCTCACATAAACACCCCCAAAGTGACTTGCACACACTCATTCACTGCAGCAAGGACACTCCTATGAGTAATCTCCTTAAACGAATGTGGCACTGTCTGGTTTCAGCCTCATGCAGTACATATTTACAGTAAAAATAAAAATCTGCCCTTGAAACCATAATGTAAAAATGCTGCTTAATAGCTTAATGGAAATGCATTTCTGGCTATAGGTTGCCTCAAAGCATTTCTGGTCTGTGTCTAATCTGTGTTACAATATACCTTCTAGAATAAACAGGACATTAAATCAGTCCTAAGCTGAGAACCAATGAGCAAAGTGAAATCACACTGTTTCTCACACTGATTCTAAATTATATAAGCGCTTTCTCTGTGACGCCTCTGGCAGAAAAAAACTCTTTAGAATAGGCGGTAATTAACGGAAATGAATGTGTTTTATCTGATTAAAATTGAAAACTGATTTTTTTAAAAAAGAAGAAAAAAAAAACAGACCCAGAAGACACACAGTGGAACAACACATTCATTGTTAAAAAAAAAGAAACAAAAAAACATGTCTGTTGCCACGGTGATGTTATCTAAAAAGGTGAAACCAAAAAAATAATTTAGCAGCGAATCAAGGCCTGTGGTTTTTGCAGGAAACATAAAACCAAAATCTCCCCTGCTTTATTCACTTCCTTTAATCTCTCTCCTGCCTTTTATTCTCTCTACATCTGTGCCTCCCTCGGCCTCAGTTTGGGCACATGAATAAGGTAAAGCCCTGGTTTTAATAAGTTACCCCCCTTACACACGTACAGACACACCAACCTCCCTTTCCCTGTGACTGCTCTAGAGGGGAAAAAAGAAAAGAAAAATCATTGATCACACATTAGTCACACTACACCTGCCCACGCATATCTCCACCAGCCACTTCCCTTATTCACACTTTCATCGTTCTCACAAAATCCACTGTAGACCAGCTAAACAAAAAGCTTAAAACCACAGGGGAGGGGGGTATTTTAGCGTCTAGTCCCAAGGTCCTGTTTCTGATTCCCCAGTCTTTCCACTAGCAGGAGGAAGTATCCCCTACCTCATTTCCTCTGCACCCTCCCTGACGGCTCACGGGAAATCCCCAAAAGACAGAATGCTCAACAAGAAAGCGAAACGTGAGCCAAAGATAGATTTCCGTTACCCCGGCTGAACTCAGAGATTCAGCAGACACTTGCACGACTGGCAGTTCATTCTTACCATTAAGTAGCTTCTCGCAGCCCCATTTCCTGTTGATGTCGGCTCGCTGCGCTGTGGCTCTGTCCTCTGGCTCACCAGCCCTGATCTTACGCTCCCGTAGGCTCTGGTTCGGCGCGACCATTCGGGTTTGGGGCCATGCCCTCTCCTGTTTGATTTGAGAGCCATCAGGTGAAGCTGCACCAGAGGTAGGCTTGCTTAGTCGCAGTCCTTTTAGCTCGATACAGACTTTGAGCTTCCTCACCTCGTCGTCGTCATCTTCATCAGGACTGGCATGCTCACGCTCATCTGCAATCAACAGACATAATTTGTCATCGCTGAAATACAGTTCATGTAACAAATTTGGTCGTTCTAAAGTTTCAACCTTATTTAAAATAAGATAAGGAGATTCTCAATGCCCATTTCTAAAGATCATCAAAACCTGATGTACAGACTCAAGAGGCATAGTGAGGAAACTTGAACCATGTCACATTTTACCTCAAGGATCTTTGAACTGACACTCTTGTACATAAAAAGTGTTAAGCCATTTAAAGACACGGCACTCACATTTTGCCACACACAATGCTACTGTATGTGTATACATATCAACCTGCAAACAACTGAGTATCAAGAACAAAGGCCATAAATCACTACATTCTTATAGCTTGTAAAACCCCCTATAAGCCGTACGTTTAACACACACACGAACACTCAGGCAAGAGAGGCAGGGAACGGGATGTGAAAGAGACAGATTGAAGAGTAAAAGGGGAAGACAAGTCAAGAATCGAGCGGAGACACAAAGCAATAAAGACTTGAGAAGCAGAGGGAGAGTTCTTCCCCCCTGAAATTCATGGGGGACGGGTATTTGACTCGTCTGCCAGTGCCGGGGAGAGCAAGCGTGATACTGCATGCCAGAAAAAAAAGGGAACCCAAACAGATGAGGGAAAAAAGAAAGGAGATGAAAAGAGAAGAAAAGAGCAGCTTTGAAGAGGGTGGGTAAGCGCAGGGGAGGAACGGCAGAGCGGAGAGAAGAGAGAGAGAGAATGGCTGTCCCTCTTCCTCGCTTCTCTCTCGCACTCCGCTCAAAGGCAGGATTAAACACTTCTCTGAGCTGGCTGCCACACAGAGCGAAAGATGGGACAGAGAGTGGTGGTGGTGGAGGGGAGCGGGGATTGTGATGGAGCGGGTTTAAGGTGGAATTGATTGGGAAGGAGGAAGCGACAAAAGAAATGGAGCAATTTTTTAAAAAGAACAAGGGATGAGACAGGGCTCAGCAGAACACAGGATGAAGGGAAAAGAATGGGCAGAATTAGAGAGATGCGCAGAAAGCAGATGAAGAGAGGGAGGGAGAGGAGGGGGTTGATTTGAGAAAAATTGAAGTGGCATGTGGGTGATGAGGCATGTTCAAGAAATTCTCACCCATAGAAATCCTGGCTCTTTTCTCTGGGTGAGACACCCTCTCTCCTTCCCCCCTTTCCGTGTCCGCCTGCGCAGCCTTGGGAATGAGCGGGCGCTTCCTGGTGGGTCCAAAGCCAGGGCTGACCTTCTCCTCAGGGTACCCTTTTGCCGGTGTCAAAATAGGGGGCATGCAATGACCTCCGTCACTCTCCTTCGTCACTCTCCTGACTCCATCCTTTTGCCCTCCTTGGCTGCCACTTCTGGCCCCATCTCGGGCCCCATGCCCTGGGGACAAAGGCTCCTTCTGGCCACCACACCTCTGGAGGACTGGAACTCTGTTGTTTGTATATGCTGGCCGGACACCTGAAGAAAGCAGAGAAGGGCAGATGGAAAACAGTCAGGGAGAAAGGGGGCAAAGATGGAAGGGAGACAAGACAAACAAGGAAAGAATGCAGACAGACAGACAGACCGCAAAAACCACACAGACAGACAGAGAGAAATAGAGTAGGGAAACAAGGGGCGGGGGCGTGATGAGGTGGGGGATTGACAGAGGGAGAATGCCAGTTAAACACCAGCCAGCTTTTATTCTGCTTTAAAGACAGGCAGTAAAACTTTGATGGGGTAAAGACTTTTTAATCTGATGTGAGCCGAGCCAGCAGGCTGACGGGTTCGCTGCAGCCGCTCGCACTTCCAGCGAGGAGAGGCAAGAAAACATCCTGCACACTCACTGCGCACGGCGACTCCCATGTCTCTCCCTCCCCTTCCTCTGTCCTCCCCCACGGCATGACCGCACCACGCCCTTCTCACACTGAGCGTGACTCTGCCCCCAACCCCCCCCCCTCCCTCTCCCTCGCTGTCTCTCTCCATGCCATAATTAGGCTCACACGTCAGCCGCGGCCTCGCTCCAACACACAGCTGGGCTCCCAGCCAATGTAACTAACCCCCCCCCTCTACCCCCCACCCCTTTCCGTTGCGCTCTCCCATCCGCTTTCACCCACTAACTCTCTCTCCCCCTGCTTTTACTCTCCCTCTCTCACTCACGCAATTTCTGCCCCTCCTTCTCCTCTTGCTCTCCCTCTCGATCGTCTCTCCGCGCAGATAAGCACAAAAGACTTCTTGAAAATAAAACTCCCCCTCTCCGTCTTTCTTGCTGGCTTTTTCGCTTGTGCTGCCTAGCTTGAGTAAGAGTATGTGCATGTGTGTGTGCTGAGTCTGTATGGAAGAGTGAGTCTTTTTTTAGAGTGACCCGGTCTTGCCTCAGCATTTGCTGCAAGTGCATGTTAGCGCGCACGCGGACCTATTGTTTGTGTGTGTCCCTTTCTGAGTGTTCATTTGCAGAGTGGATGCGTGTGTGTGTGTGTGTGTGTGTGGTGCTGGGTTACTCACCCTCCTTTTCTCCCTGCCTGGTGGTGTGTTGGCAGTGTTCCAGCACTCGCTCTCTGTGCTGGCCGTCTGCCAGCTCCCGTCCTGCTGCCGCTGCTGAGGCAGACACGCACACACCGCCGCCCTCCTTCTCCTTCAGCTCCAGCTCCGAGAACCGCATCATTGCCCGCTGTGCACACACACACACACACACACACACACAAATGCAAAGACAACCCATGAAAACCACTCATCGTCTGCCCATGCCGCATATACACCTCTCTAAGCCTCAATCTGGCCTCAACAGCTACAGAAGCAAAAACTGCGTCAGAAATCACATTGTCTCAAATAAAAGAAAATGCCAAAGAAATTAAACCCAAACACACACACACACACACAGGACAAAAAGGTAGACAGATAAATCACAAGTATGGCATCAAGACGATTAGACTACTGCAGCCACTGTGAGTCCATGCGCTCTGGGGCTTAAGTCCTGGCATCTCCCTTCCTGAAACATAAACATGGCTAGGAAACGTATGCATCTAAGCCCTGAGGCAGAGAGAGGAGATGAAAAAAAGAGGAAAGAAGGGAGTGGGGAAAAAAAAGGAGTGTGCAGCGATACAGAGTACAAAGGAGACAGAGCCCATCAGAGGCAGATGTGATAAGAAATGTAAAGAACTGACCTCCCAGTTAGCTGCAGGTTGACTTATATTACTCCCCTCTCGTGATATGACTTCCATCTAAGCAATTAGAATGGGGGGTCTCAATATATCTGTCCATCATTTCATCTTTTTGTTTTAAATGAATTTATGTTACGTTTCTCCACATGTTTCTTTATTCACAATAGGCAGCCACAATCCCACAAAAGAACACAATCAAATTAAAGTGACTCAACAGGTCAATTAACACTGCATCAAAACCATCAAATAGTTTCTGAACTGCATGCATGACAAATTTGAAAAATAATCAAAACAATATGTTCATTATAAGCATGATTGACAACGCTAATTCAATTTCAA